>JAUMHR010000056.1:21283371-21299322 GCA_032361145.1 Enteromius fasciolatus
TTGTTGATTTGCATATTTTTTTTTTTTAAAGAGGACTGTTATTTAATTTGAGGAAATATATTAAAAGTACTTACTGTACTATAGACTCCTGTGTTCTTCAGTTATACCCACTATCTCCTGTAGCCGTTCCGTGATCTTCTGATTAGTTATACATGCTACACATTACTTGAGTTACGTTACACCAAACTCATTTAGAGCTTCATTTCTATTGTTTAACGAGCTCTCAGGAAATGACACGAGAGTCAGTCGAATCATAGATCAGATCATTCAGATTCACTGAAGATCAGCTAATTAAAGAGAGAGCTGAACAGATGAACACCAGCCACAGACTTCAGTCAGGATCGACAGCATGCTTGCTTTTACAACACATGCACTCATTTCTATTGTTTTATTTTATCGTTTTACAAAATTTTACAACATACATTTTTATTGCATTAAAGGTTAGAATGCCTGGGTAAATGCATTTTTTTATTTTACACCATTTTATTTATTTATTTTTTTTAGAATGTCAAGGTCATCAGCATATTTACTTAAACGCTATATACTTATTTTAATTATTATACATTTTATTTTGGAATATCATTGTTTAACTTTACACCACATTATTTAATTTTGTTTTATTTTAGAATTTCAGGGTTGTCATCTTATTTACTCTTACAGCATATTTTATCTGATAATGTCATCAGCATATGCTCTAAATTAATTAATTTAGGTGCTTTTTCTGATTACTAATATATATATAGTAATGTCATAAAATTAAATCATATTTCTTAGTCAGTCACAGGAGCTGTGCTCCTCTTGGTCACATGACCTCTGATCCTCCCTCAGTCACATGACCTGTGAAGGCTGCAGGTGTCTCTCAGAAGTTCGTGTCCGTCACAGCACTTGAAGAAGCGTGTCTCTGAGCTGAGATCTCAAGGTTTCTCGTTCATTGGCTCAGACAGAGTGCAGCGGCTCGGCTGTTACTGCATCCAGATGTGCAGCTCGTCAGCTCGTCGTTTCTTCTCGTTTATCCCAAACAAATGGCTTGCACATGCTCCAGCGTTCAAACACTTGACACGGAGCTCCAGCGTGAAGCAGAGCAGACGTCAGATTGATTTATGACCATTCCTCAGTGATGAGCACAGAGCAGACGTCAGATGAACCTTCACAGAGACAAACACATTCACACCGTCACCAAAGAGAGAGTGTGTGTGTGTGTGTGTGTGTGTGCTGATCCGCTGGAGCTAGTGCAGGAAGGAGGCGCTCATGCTTTGGCTACAAGCCTTCATCCATTCATCTCCTTTAACTGTGATTTCTGAGCTACCTGACAGATTTATCAGTCAAATAAAGGTGAGGAAAAACACAGAATATAAACTTATAAAAACTAATGGCAACTATAACAAAAACACCAATAATATATTATATATATATATATTAAATATATTATGAAATATATTAATAAAAAGGTCAAAAACACAATAAAAATAATAACTAAACATTTACTTAAAACTGAAAAATAAAACCTCTAACTTAATAAAACCACAAATGGAAACTCATAGAAGCGATATATATATATATATAATAAAAATGGCAACCCTCCATTATAAAATAAAATTACAACTTTACCTAAAATTGAAAAATGACCAAATAATTAGTTCAAAATGTTAATACTGAAATAAAAACTCATAAATCTGCAGTATAACACAAATTTTACCTAAAATAAAAAAATATAAAATTTATATTCATACCATTATTTGTTAAAAAAAACATCTGAAACTATATTTAGAAATTATTTTAAAAAATGGCAAAATATATATAATAAAAAATATAAAATATATATAAAATATATATATATATATATATTACCTATAATTACAATGAACATTATATAAAAAACACATTATTACAAATTAATTAAACTAGACTCCATATGTTTCCTTCACAGAATAAGAAATGAACTGATGATGAATATTTAGAGTATTTGTGGAAGTGATTGAAAGTGTAGTGGACTGAAGCGTACAGACGTGGATTAAAGCGCTCTCATTTCATGCCATCTTTAACTCATAACTGACCTGCACCAGTCACGCTTTCTCTGAATTTATCCTAAATTAATATATTTCCTCCACATAAAGAAGAAACCGAAGCACTGAACTCTCTTATAAAAGCTTCCCATGAGGCCTTGGGGCTGGCAGAGCGCTCCACGGGACCTGTTGGGGCTTTAGTGAAGTTCAGTGGATCTTACAGATGTTTAACTCATTACAGCGTCTGCAGGTGCAGTAAATGTCAAAGTGTGACGTGTGAGAGCACATAAACATCAGCTTCATCTGAGCTTCGCTGGTTTAATTATCAGTCTCACTAGAGCTCATGATACTGATTCAAACACACCTCTACCACAGGTATTATTATTCATACAAGTACTAAAATGAAATAAAAATAACACACATTGTTCGGTTTTTTTATTTAGTTTAACTTGATGCACTGAAATAACTAAAATAAAATAGTTTAAAATAGTTTTTTAAAAGAATGTATATAAATGATAATTATTTAAATGAATTAAAAATGTAAATAAATAACTACATATAAAAATAACAAAATTACTAAAGGCTTACTTAAAAATTACTCCAATTACTTAAACTTCAAATGAAAGAAAAATCATTCAAATAAATGAAACTATTAATAATAATAATAATAAATTCATATGATATACATATAAAAGATAATAATGGTAAAAAAAAAAAACAATAACATAAATTTACCCAATCTAAAATGAAAATTACAAAAATTAAAAATAAAAACAACTTCATATAAAATATAATAGGGAAAAAACAGCAAAATTATTGAAACTTTAATTAAACTAAATTAAAAATGAAAATCTAAATCTAAATAAAATACAATAATAAAAAAAAAAATATATATATATATATATAATAAAAATTACAATAAAAAAAAAACAAAAATTACCAAACCAAATCTTCACTTAATTAATTACAAAATAATATAATAACAAATATTTAAAGTACTAATAAAAACTGAAAGAAAAATAAATAAATAAAACTACATATAAAATATAAAACCTATATAGAACTTTTCAAACCATTAATAACTATTGAAAAAATGTCATAAGGACTACATGTGAAAAATAATAAATAAACTATGATAATATCTCAATGAGATTGAGATAACACTGAACCAGACAGCTGTTCTTCCACATGAACAATACTGTAACTGTGAAATAATTTGAATGTGTAAAATAATGAATTTACTCTTGTGTTCAGTGTATCATAAGCCAACACAACACATACACAGCAGGAGCTGTGGAGCAGAAAGAGAAAGAAACCTCTTGTTTTTAAATCATAAAGTTTCTCATTAATAGAGAAAATAACAGCGTGTTAAGAAAATGGCCAAATCTCTAAATGTTCACAAAAACAACTTGGTTTTTATGAGCACTTCCGAGTTTGGTTCCAGGAAAACTTTTTATTAGATTTTTTCCCCCTGTCAGTTTTCCTCCAGAAACTCATTTAATATTTCATAAAGTGTATGGATATCAGCCGTCGCTGGCAGCAGCAGAAACCCGCTCGTCTCTTAAAGCTGGAGCAGATCATCTGGGATCCGGTCCGTGACTCTTTACAGGCTCGACGGGGAACATAAAAACCTGCGCTTTACCATCAGCGAGATGACGATTAACACTCGGACCGTATTAACCAGCCTCCTTCTGTCCAGAGAAGACAATAACCATCACCTGGAGCCAAAACACGGACAAAAACAGAGCAGAGCTGGAAAGAGCTGGTGTGAATCACAGCATTAAATACTCTGAAGTTCACATCCTGGACATCTGACTCCAAAAACATCATAATTAAACAAATTAATCCAGTTTATCAAAGTCTTTATTCTTCACTCTTTGACTTTAAAGCACAACTGATCGCATGCAGTCATTTATTTGAATTATTGTTTATTATTATTTTAATCTAAATTATTCATATTTGACTGGTTTCATAACATGATAACACTCATTCTGCTATTGTGCAGTTGATACAGTGAGGCAGAAAAGTATTTAGTCAGCCACTAACTGTGTTCTCCCACTTAAAAGATGAGAGAGGCCTGGAATATTCATCATAGATATACCTAAAAGAAAAAACATCCAGGAAATCACATTAATTTGCTAATTATTGTGGAAAATAAGTATTTGGTCATTAACTAAATTTCATCTCAATACTTTGTTCTCTACTCTTTGTTGGCGCTGACAGAGGTCAAAGGTCTTCAGTAAGTCTTCACGAGGTGTTCACACACTGTTGCTGGTGTTTCGGCCCGTTCCTCCAGCAGATCTCCTCTAGAGCAGTGATGTTTCAGGGCTTTCATCTCGCTCCAAAGACTTTCTATGAGGTTGAGATCTGAAGTAGAGCCCTGCGCGGGACTGTTTTCTTCATCACGCTCCCACCCGCGCCGCCGAATTTCTGACCATTACCGCCCGCTCCCGCAACGTGTGTGTTACACTCCCACTAATAGAGACGCATTGATTTTGTGTCTTCTCCCGTCCCGCAGGAAGAAAAAAAAAACCGTATAGCTATTATTAAAGAGATTCATGTTTGCTTCCTTCCCTGACCTGCATGTATTCTGACGCCTGGTAGGGAAGATGAATATAGCCTGGGCTATCGGGGACATCTAAAACGCTTAGGCTACTGCGCGTACTTTGGTTTTGGCTAGTGAAGTATTCCGTAGGCTTGATTGGTCCTGGTGTAAATGTGCAGAAAGCATGTCTGAAAGCAGCTAGCCTATGAGAACTCAGAAAGACAAAACACACAATACATTCAAATAGAATTTAGTTTTTATCAAAAACGTTGTACCTTCACACGGCACATAAATCATGCACCATGTCGCTAGGCTACCTCCCGATCCCGCAGTGTTTTTTTCCCACCCGCGGCAAAGTTCAAACCGCCCGCTCCTGCGAGATTTGCGTTGGGTCCCGCAGGGGTCCGTTGGGTCCCAATGCAGCCCTCTAATCTGAAGACTGTCTAGGCCACTCCAGGACCTTGAAATGTTTCGTACGAGGTCACTCCTTCGTTGCCCGGGCGGTGTGTTTGGGATCATGGTCATGCTGAAAGACCCAGCCACGTTCCATCCTCAATGCTCTGCTGACGGAAGGAGGTTTTCACTCAAAATCTCACGATACATGGCCCCACTCATTCTTTGGTTTACACGGATCAGTCGTCCTGGTCCCTTTGCAGAAGAACAGCCTCAAAGCATGATGTTTCACAGCAGGTGTGGTGTTCTTTGGATGCAGCTCAGCATTCTTTCTCCTCCAAACAAGTTGAGTTTTTACCAAAAGGTTGTATTTTGGTTTAATTTGGAAGCAATCTTCATACGGGTCTGAACATGGACTGGTACGCTACCAAAACACAGGATGTTTTATCAAAGGTAAAGTATACCAGATAATCAACTTAATATCAAAACATAACAACATAATATCATTCAAAAAATATCCAAACTAATGAATCCTTAACTTTAAAATAATTCTGTTCCCTATTTGCCTTTAACAATGAAAAATTGGATTCAAAATACAACAAATCTCATACATTACAGTTAAAATATTGTTTAAAATGTAATTGTTATTGATTTACCTGTGGAAATTGTTTATATTATATAATATTTTAGTCCTAATGCAAGCAAGATCTTAGTAGGTCAACATAACGCAAATTAAATTAAATTAAATTAAATTAAAAATGAATTATTACGTTGTTGCGTCCAAAACTTTCTAAAAATACAACATCAAAATTAACTGCACAATTACTAGAAATATGCACATTGGACATTATACAGTTTGCATTAATAATCATTTGTTGTTGTTGGTTTGTTTTTTTTGGAAAAAAAATTTTTTCAAGACTTTTCCAACTCTGACTTTGGACTGGTTCTATAGAGGGGCCCATATATACAGTCAAGGCCTCTATAGGAAAATCTAAATGTAAAAGTGATTAATGTGAGCTCCCATGCTGGCTCTTTGGAGCTCTGTGTTGTGTTTAGATATGAGTCTGCGGCGAGGGACTGATTACAGACGTGACTGTGAGTGTTTCCATCCCTTCCTCTGCGTCTCTATTACACCGGGAAGAGCATTTATCATGTTTAGAGGAGCTGTGTGTCTGTGTCACTGTAAGAGTGTTACTCTATCAGATCTGAGACTGACCTTCAGTGTTCAATACATCATACAGCAAACGACCACAGCAGCTCTGGACAATATCAGCATCGCTCACACAGTCATCAGTGGACTGACCGTCTCTCTTCATCTGTGCTCTGCCCTGTTCACACGCTCCTGTCAATCAAATCAGCAGCCAGTGAATCCAAGACACGCCCACAGCTGTCTCTGGACACAGTCCTGTGGGTCATTCATCACAATTATCAATAATTAAAAGAATTTATGTATTTCTGCCATCCAAAATGTTTACAGAAAATAATGGAAACATGTTTTTTAGTCCTCCTTTGTTTAATATTTAAAATTCTAAAGTTCTATATAATTAATAATAATAATAAGAAGAATTAATAATTAAGTAAATGTAGTTTTGCTGTACATAATGTTTGTAGAAAATAACAGAACAAAATTTTTAATTACTTTTTTGATAATTAAAAGAACACTTATAATTAAGATAATTAAAACCAAATGAATAAATATTATTAATTTTTACTAGGCAAAACTAAAATGATTTTACTCAACATTTTAAATAACATTAATTACAGTAATTAAAATTACAATAAATAAATAAATAAATAAAATGCAGTTTTGCTACATAGAATATTTACAGAAAAAAATAGAACAAACTACTTTTTATTCAGTCTGTTCAATCTGATACAATAATAGCATTCAGAATTCAAATAATTCACAAAAACAAAATGATTTTTTTGCTTTAAAGAAAATTTACAGAAAATAAAAGACTTTTTTGATCCTGTAAATGAATAACAATCATGATTAAATTAAAAGTTGAGTTATGAACTATGCACTTTTGCAATGGCAATGTTTACACAAAAGGAGATTTCACAAATATTTCCGGGTTTTTTTCTTGCATGCATTTCCTGCACATAAATCTGATCATAATTCTTGTTTGATTTTGTTATTATATTGGGGTTAAAGGTTTTTACAGAAGGGATTTGGGATTTCTCTTTCTATCACTCCATATATTAGAAAATACTGTCACCAGACAAAAAACAAGCACATGTTCCTCAAGTGAATGAAATAAACAAAAGCCTTCAGGATATAAAATGTAAAGTTTGGTGTGTGTATGAGAAAGATGCAAATAGACACTTAAATGCATATGTTGCATGCTTTTTACATTTTCACCATATGCTATGGGAGCAAAACACATCAAATCATGCTCACATGATCTGTGGATCTGACTGTAATGACAGCAGCGACGTCAGAGCTTTCTGATGCTGAACAGAGATCAGACGTGATGTTTACATGAGTCTGAAATTACTGTACAGCACAGCGATGAATCAACATGAATTATTAAACCTCAGCATCAGTGAGTTTAAAACCACACATCATTTAGAAAACGCTGCTCATTTTCTATTTATATCCACAAAAGTTTAAAGTTATTATAGTTTTTGAGGACGAAGTCTCTTCTGTTCAGCAAGGCTGTTCTTATTTCATCAAAATACTGTAAAAATTGTGAAATATTAGAATGTAAAACCGCTGTTTTCTGTGTGAATATGTGTCGAACTATCATTTATTTCTGTATTCTCAGCATCATTACTGCAGTCTTCAGCGTCACACGCTCTTCAGAAATCAGAATAATATACTGATTTACTGCTCGACAAACATTTCTGATTGTTATTAATGTTGAAAACAGTTGTGCTGCTCAATATTTTTGTGGAAACTGTGATCCATTTTATTTTTCAGGATTCTCTGATGAATAGAAAGAACAAAAGAACAGCATTTGTTTGAAATAGAAATACTTTGTAATGTTTCTGCAACATTTTATAACATAAATGTCTGTCACTTCTGAACTATTGAATGCATCTTGATTAATAAAAATATCGGTTTAGTTTTGATGCTTGTTTCCTGAGCAGCAAAAAAACTTATTATACTCGTTTCTCGAGGATGATTTTAATAAGCTGCATGTTTATAGTCACAATATCTGTGCAAAGACTTGAAAATAAAAACTATATATATAAACAATCAAATAAAAAAATAAAAAAATGGAATGAGTAAATAAATAATATATAAATGAATGAATGAATGGATGTACGAATGAACAAATGAATAATATATAAAGGATGAAGTAATATATAATTAAAGAAATGAATAAATTAACATTCTTTTAGAAAATTAAATAAACTGAATATATATATAAATTATAAATTAATGAATTATATATATATATGTATATAAACGAATGAATAATTAATTAATAATAGGCTATATGAATAAAGGATGAACCAAAATGGAATGAAACCAAAATTTAAGGAATGAATGAATGAATAATAATTGAATGAATGTGTGTAAACGCAGTGTTTATATGAACGGTGGGATATAAAGCTCTGAGAGAGACTGTGATGGTCTGCAGATATAAAAACTGAGTTTCTGAAAGAGCTCCATCTGTTCTCAAAGCGTCTGAGAACAAACGTGAACGCGTCTGATTTATGTGAGTTTGTGTTAAGAGTCTCGTAGGTGGTACATTATAATGATTATTATTTTATAATCAGTGCAGGCTCTGAACTGCACAACCCCAGATCTTTTGTGCTTTTCCACTAAAAACACAGAACCAGAAGATCTGGAGTCGATTCAGAGAGCTGCCAAACATGAAGAAACATCAGAAAACACAGACCTTCATCTCCGACACAGACCACGAGAAGACAGGAGCAGGATGGCGTCTCCTTCTGACGGATCGACTGAAATAAAGCCCACTTTAAAAACAGAGAGAGTTTAGTCTCTATTAAACACACCTGAGCAATCCAGCTTGAGACATGAGCGGATGGATCAATAAATAAATAAATAAATGATGTTATAACAAATACATTCAATTAATATGAATAATATAAATATATCATAATATAAATAAAGGATTGCATGAGTCTATAAAAAGGACTAAATGCATAAATCATATAAATAAAGTAAGAAAAAATAAGCAATACATTAATATAAAAAATAAGTATTTAAATACAATAATTCATAAATAAATGAATAACGGATTAAATTAATATGTAAATAAATGCATAAATACAAAAAAAGGAATAACTGAATTAATGAATAGGCTATATAAAGGAATACCAACCAAATAACAACCAAATAAAAACCAAACAAATGGAAAAAGGTAAGAAATGAATGAATATACAAATAAATAAAATAAAACTTGATAATTTAATAAAATAATGAATAAATAATTAAAGGAATAAATGAAGTAATATTGTGGAAAATTAATTAATTAATGAATACGCAAATATTTAAAGAACAAATATGTTAAGAAATGTTAATAATTAAATTAATAAATAAATAAAGTGGAGGACTGAATAAATGAATGAATCATATAAATAAAAAGTTTTAGTGAGTGAATGAATGAATGAAATAATTATAAATAAATGAACGGATGGATGAATGGATGAATAGATACTATATAAATAAAGGAATGAACGAATGGATAAAACCAAATAAACAAATATTAATAAATGGAATATATACATGAATATATAAATACATTAAAAATAAATCAGTATAAATACATAAAACAAAATAATTAAATGAAATAAATATATTAATTAAATAATTAAAGGAATGAATGAATTAATGAATGTAAACAATATAAATATATATATACATAAATATATATATATACACATACTGATAATGGAATAAATATATAAATTTATTAAATAAATAAACTATTTAAATGAATAAATGACTGTATAAATAAAAGAATGAAGGTGAAGTAAATAAATGGGGAGATACTGAAACACTTGTTTTTGGCATTATGTGCGTCTGGTATGCGTCTAGTTTTATTGCTCTTTACTCAGTTGAGTTAGTTTTACATGCCGTAGCACATTCTGCTTTACATGCTCATTTCCATCACATGAAACCTTCCACATCTCAATGAGTTCAGTCTCGTACCTTTGTTTTTCATCCGAATGCTTCTGAGGGCGATTCATCCGGAGCAGAAGTAATGCCTGTGGAGAAAACCAAGAGAGGAAATGAACTCAAGAACAGTCCTAATAGAGACCCTGGACATGTTATTAATGTGAAAACATCCTCTGGATCTGAGCGTGGGACAGGAACGGAGTGTAATTGGGTTTAACGGGAGCCTCCTGCAGGCTCTTACAGGCATGAATATTTCAGATGGAAGAGGAACTTCCTTTAAACATCAATCACGCTTCCGTCTCCTCAATTACCGGATTCAGATCCGAGATGTCTGACGTACAGCATGCTTGGCCCTGGGCATGTCTAATTAATATTCCAGCCATGTGCACTCATGAGGGAAACGTGGTTAATAACATTAGACACGGATATGAAACTCAGTAGCATGAGAGTAAAGGTCATGCACCGCGGCATCGCACATTTACAGCCATAAACTACTCCTTCATTTCACATTACAGCCTCAGTAAACACCAGTGCTGTCAATACCTAAAACAACCAGAAGAAATCACTGGTAAAACTGATAAACTAGAAAGAAACATTTACATCACTTCTGAAGCTGAACGATTGAAAGAGTATTTTCAGATGTACTCCAGTAATCTGTTTTATTTTAATTATTTTATTTTAAAATAAACTTATTTTTAAAAATTCTTTCTCATTTTAATGTAATGTTTTATTTTTATTATTTTACAGTGTTCTAAATTAATTTTTCGCACTTTTTAATTTTCTAGAGTAGTAAATTAACTACATTAAATAACATTGTAGTTAGTTTTAAATAATTTTTCAATTTTTATTTTTGTTAGTTTACAAAATATTTTTTTAGTGTACTAACTCATTTTTTCTACAGTGTAGTAGCTTATTTTTATTTTATTTATTTATTACTTTATTAAGTTTGAATTTAAGTCCTTTTGTCTGCAGTGTAGAATTTATTTTAATTTTTTTACATTTTTGTTTTATTTTAATTTTTTACAGTGTAATTGCTTAATTTTAAATTATTTAAATTGTAATTGCTAAATTATTCATTTTTTACAGTTTAGTAAGTTTTAACTTAAGCCCTTATTATTAATTTTTTTAAGTGTACTAACAAAATTTTAAATGTAACTTTTTTATTTTTTAACTACATTTGTTCTGTTGGAAAAAGACTATTGTTTTTTTTTTAGCAACAAACAACAAATAACGTGATAAACTCTCTTTTGTCACACTCTCTTTCTCAAAAAGCCATCTTAGATTTGTGTTATTTTTGACAGCAATATGGTCAGCCATTGTTGTGTTTAATTGCACTTCATAAATAAAGAAAATGTGCCATTTTTGTGAGCAAGTTCTCCCTGAGCAGCATTTCTCATCTCAGTAACTGAATGTGTTTGTTTACCCGAGCAGTGTAAAGGTGAGCAGCTGCTGGTTTCTGCTGAGTCTGACGTTGATGGATGCCGTTAGTCAAAGCATGCGTCACATTATCCTGCAGTTACGTTAAACCGTGATAAACGACGTTAACGATTGCTTCAGTCACTCCGCTGCATCTGAAGGACCCTTGAAGACTTCTAATCACAGGGAATAGAAATTATAAGAAAGAAGAGTCGCTCTTTCATTACCACCAGTGACCTTTCACATTAAACACAGAGAGAACTTACAGGCTTTATATTATAGTATATTTAAAGAGACGCACAGAACATACAGGATTCATATTTGAATTGACTTTTGCCACTTAGTATTTACAGATACAGTTCATATAGCAACTGTAGGCTACATTCTGTTTTTAAACAGGTTCCAAGACTCCGTCTGTGTTTTCTGCATCACAGAAATCATGAGGGCGTACACATCAAGGTACCACCGCTTAAAAAATACTGGTACCGTGACATTTTATTTCTTTTAGTACTGACTTGGCACCGAAGTACCGGGTCTTTTGACAGTAATTGCAAAATGAAAACATAAGTAGTTTAGGTTAGTGGTTTTCAATCCTGTTCCTCGGGACCCACTGCTCTGCTCATTTTGCATATCTCCCTTATCTGACATATACATTTGAGTTCGTGGAGCTCTTTCTTAACGAGCGGACGATCTGAATCAGGCGTTTAAATTAGGGAGGCATACAAAATGTGCAGAGCTGTGGGTCCCCAGGAACAAGTCTGGAAACCACTGGTTTAGGTCATTCCTAGTCTCCGGTAACATTTTGGCTTCATAGTTGTTGGAAAAAAAGTTACTTGTTTTCTACGTTTTTAGCATTCTACCAAAGTAGTGACGTGTGTAGATATATGGAACACACACGGGCCGGGCTCAGAATTCTATTAGAACTTCCACGTTCCTCCGCAGTCAATAAAAACCGAACAGGGTGGAACATTTATGAGCTAAATTAGCTGTCATTTTTTCAGTGATCAACATTTAGCTCTCTAACCTTCTACAGATGAACATAACATTTAGAACATTTATAATTATGCTTTTTATTTTTATTTTGATCAAACAAACATTCTCCATAAGATAACAGGGTGGAACTCAAGCAGGAGAACATTTCAAAAACTTGGTGCGAGTAAGAGATGACATTTACTTCAATTTGTTGAGTTAAATTCCTGATGAAAAAATAAACAATAGCACTTTTTGAAAATGAACACAGTTGAACTGTAGTCTATTTTGGAAGGCGAGGAACTACATCCTAACAGGGTGGAAAATAACTTTAGGGGCACAGTAAATGAAGAAAACTGTACAAAAACAAATATCCTTTCACACAGTGTGTGAGTAGACTAGAGAAGTTTAGTAGTCCATAACATAACTGAAAACTAATTATTAGGTTTTTATCATCTCATGGTTTAGATTTCTAGTGGAAGTTGATTACTTTGCACTGAGGACATCTTCAAATTCAACGCATATATCCATTAAAAAGTTAAATAATATTCGTAATGTATATTATCTCTGTTTCAGTGATAAATTAGACTAATAATTTATTATAAATATGTGAATATTTCAGAGAAAATATGAGTACATAAATCATAGAGACAGAAAGGTCACTGTATAACAGGAATGCAGTTGCAAGACATGAATTCTCAATTCTAAGAAAAACAGGCAGAATTTTTTGATGGCCTCACAGAGAGCGAGTTAATGATGAAGAGCAGTGTGCTGCTTTGGCTCAGACTCTTCTGCAGGTTTGATGCCGTTTCTCTCGCCGCGGGAGGTCTGGGAGGATTCTCCAGCATCTGTGAGGAGTTAAATCACAAATCACATTATCATGTTCAGCTGTGAACGACAGCATCCCGTCTCATCATCTCCACATATCTGTGTGAAAGCAGCACATCTGAAATCAGATCTTCAGAGTTATGAGAGACTGGAGGTCAGACCACAGCATCATCCAGCCCCCGGTTTAACCAGAGCCAGGATCACCAACACAAACAGAGCTCAGCCAGGAGAGCATGAGCGTTTACGGTTTGTAAAACTTCATCTGGGTGGAACATGACTAGTTTGATTGGTCAGGAGTCGAACCAAGACAACCACAGTCCAGTTTTCTCACATGAACAAGGATAACATTATTTTGTTCCGCGTTTTCAACGCCATGCATTGCACAAAAAATATTTAATATTCCCTGCAATATCATATATCAATAATGAATATTGTCAACTTTGCTTTTATTCTACTGAAATCTAAATATAATAATCAGTAAATGCATTAAATTGTTTTCATGTCATAGACATAACACATTTTGTATATATCAAAACATAAACTTCTCAAATAAAAAAAAAGCACAAAAATAATGAAATGAGAACAGAATAGTGAAATAATGCAAAAGTGACAAAAAATAATAAAATAAAAAATTTATACAAAAAACTGAATAACAAAATAAAAGGAAAAACAGAAAATAAAATAATGACTAATTCAAATGGAATAATTCAATGAAATAAATGAAAAACAATAAATAATAAAAATAAAACCAATACAGAATAATAACAGAAAATAAAATAATTAATGATTAAAGTTAAAAAAAGTAAAATTAATAGTTGTGGAATACAACCACAAAAAAAACAGATAAAATAACAAAACCATATTAAAATAATAAAAATACAATTATAAATTAAAATAAATAAACTTAAATATAAAATCATTATAATAATAATATTTTCAAATGACTATTAATTTTAATATTCCAAATGACAAAAGGTGAATAATAAAAAGTGAGAGAAAACAATAATAAAATAAAAATAAAAAATAAAACTAAATAAATAAATGAAAAAATGAAGTCATATACAATCTTATACACTATATAGCTTGTAAGGTTAAACGAAATTACATTTTCTGTCCTACAGTACAGCATCCATCTCTCAGCGTTCTAGTTTTGTTTAATGAGTCATTAAACAGAAATCATTCGATTATGTCCAGATCCCTCGCAGTGAAAAAGAGAAAGAGTTCAGAAGAGTCTGACGACAGAACTTGTTCTTCTGGGTGAACTGTGTCTCTGAGTCAAAACATCAACGAGCCGCCGCGTTATTTGCCGTTTAATTGTTTGCGCTCCACAGAGCAGGGAGAGAACCTCATCCTTCAGTCATTCTGAACCAAGAACAACCTGTGTGTGTTGCATAATAAAGAAATATTTCTATAAATGAGTTTAGCAGACGTTTAGAATTACAGTCAGGCATTCATCATTTGGGAATATTACTGATTTTACCAAACATTTCATTTTAAAAAGATGCAAACCAGCTAACGGCACAAAACACTCACAAAGTAAGTCATCAAATCCGCTGATACTTCCTGATCTCTGAGCTCCAGTCAACATGTTTTTAAATATCTGTACAGATTTTTATTGTTTTTTCTTTCAGCTCTCTTTATTTATTTTAATCTACAACTCAGAATTTTCCATGGTTTTAGTATGAGTTAACCAATAACCCTGGATATCAGGACTCTAACAAACATGATTTTCATCCATCTTCTCGTCTGTATTTAGACATCCGTGATAATGTAAAGTTTAACAGGAACATCTCGACACAAAGTCTCTGCTCTTGTACATTAGAACATATGCTGATAAACAGCCTTTTATTTCTCTGTTGTTTTCTCTTCTTCTTTCAGTCTGCTGTAAAGCTGCTTTGACAAATGCTGTCAATTATCATCTGCACATGTCCAAACACCGAGCGGGCCGCGAGCCATGTCCTCGTCTGCTAATCATTAAACTATGACTGGCATTTTTATATTACAGTCTGAATATGACAGAGCGCATCGAATGAGAAAACAGAGCCGCTCTTGATGTGACGTCATCTTTGTTCTGAGATGTCAGGCGTTTCACTAAAACCATTCACAGGGAAGTATTAGTTCATAAACCAACACGATCTGCCTGGAAATAATCTGAGCTGCTGATGAAAACATCTGAAAGCAACATTCCCAGCTCTGCTCTCTGGTTCAACTCTTCACAGTCAATGGAGATCAAACACCTGTGATTAGAGTTATGAGACAAACTGAAATTAATTACTGTTAAAATGGCACAACTAATCATGTCCAAATGGATCCATGCACTTCAAACAGTTCCAGATACTCAGATCTTGATGCAAAATTAATCACTACATTAATTTAATGCTATTGTATTGTTACAGACGGAACAGAGGAAGGAAACTGCAAACTGAAAAAAAAACAAAAAAACAGCTAAGATAAAATTTCATATCCATGTCATTTATTAATCAAATTGCAAATCTAAACCTGATCTCTAATATATAAAATATTCACATTATACATACAGTAGGTACGAAAAGTATTCAGACCCCCTTAAATGTTTCACTCTTTGTTATGTTGCAGCCATTTGCAAAAGTTAATCATTAATTTTTTTTTTCCTCATTAATGTACACACAGCACCCCATATTGACAGATAAACACAGAATTGTTGACATTTTTGCAGATTTATT
>JAUMHR010000056.1:21356006-21368953 GCA_032361145.1 Enteromius fasciolatus
ATGCAAAATATGCAGAGCAGGGGGGCGCGAAGACCAGGGTTGAGAACCACTGGTCTAGGGCAAAGAGAAAGACAAATGAGCTGCAGCCACGGTTGATCGGCCGAAGATGACGAGGTGCAGCTGAATTGTGTCTGTTGCCAGGGCGACGCTGATAAGTGCTTGGGCGGCTTGCCACACTAGGCATAACTACACTCCAAAAAGGTGTACAAGCTGGTAAATACAGCGTATTGCTTGGGGTAGATATTAAGTTTTGATAGTAAATGTTTCATTATATTAATAGTGTTGTCTCCTTTGTTAACCATTGCACTACTGGATATATTGTATCTGACACTGGTGTCCCTTGTTAGTTTTATAACATGAGCTCACAATTTCAAATGTTTCACTATTGCCATGATGACTTTTTGCACACAAACACACCTGTATGTGAAAGTAAAAGTGATGCGTGGCCTGGTTCTCTGTACTGATCCCTACTCTCTATTGTCTCTCAAATCTTACCCTGGAGGTCCAATGCACTGCAGAGTTTAATTCTAAGTCTTACACTTAAAAGTATTTCTGATTTACTGTATGTACAGTATGTTATGAGTATTATGTTACTTTTCAAACTATTTTATTTTATATAAATATTTTAATTTATATAAATAATATAAATAATTGTATATAAATTATTTTAATTGTGTTTTTCCATTATTGATATTGTTAAGTTCATTTTACAGGAAAATGTCAAACACACAAGAGCAGAGATGTAAGTCCACGGATGAAGACCGGTCTAAGACAATGATTGTATTATATAAGAGTGGAGCCAATCTGAGGTACATAATTTCTGCATAGATAGTAAAATGTTAGGGCTGTCAAATTAAATAATAGTGATTAATTGCATCCAAAATAAAAATAAAGAAATAAAATAATCATTCTTACTAATTCCTGTTGTAATCCATTTAATATTTCAGTGGTGAAACTTTAAAATCAAACCTGCTGAGGAAGTTTGAATGTCTGTATGAAGGAACAACGAAACAGGGAACACGTCTGAATGAGATCTACACAGAGCTCTACATCACAGAGAGTGAAAGTGGAGAGATCAGTAATGAGCATGAGGTGAGACAGATTGAGACACAGTCCAGGAGAAAAGCAACAGAGGACACACCAATCAAATGCAAATATATTTTTAGATCTTTACATTTACAAGACAAAGCCATCAGAACTGTGCTGACAAAGGGAGTCGCTGGCATTGGAAAAACAGTCTCTGTGCAGAAGTTCATTGTGGACTGGGCTGAAGGGAAAGAGAATCAGGACATCCAGCTCATATTTCCACTTCCTTTCAGAGAGCTCAACTTGATAAAGGACAAAACACTAAGTCTTTTAGACATTCTTCATGTCTTTTTCCCTGAAACCAAAAATATTAAACCATTCAGTGGTGAATATAAAGTTGCCTTTATTTTTGATGGTTTGGATGAGTGTCGTCTGTCTCTGGATTTTCAGACCTATAAAAAACTGAATAGTACAACAGAATCAGCCTCAGTGGACGTTCTGCTGTTGAACCTGATTGTGGGGAATCTGCTTCCCTCTGCTCTCATCTGGATCACCTCCAGACCAGCAGCAGCTGATCTCATCCCCTCTGAGTGTGTCCATCGAGTGACAGAGGTACGAGGCTTCAATGATCCACAGAAAGAGCAATATTTCAAGAAGAGAATCAGTGATCAGAGCCTTGCCGACAGAATCGTCTCACACCTGAAGTCATCAAGGAGCCTCCACATCATGTGTCACATCCCAGTGTTCTGCTGGATCTCAGCCACTGTTCTAGAGAAGATGCTGACTGAAGAAGAGAGTGGAAAGTTTCCCAAGACTCTCACTCAAATGTACACACACTTCCTGATCATTCAGACCAACATCAAAAACGAGAAGGACTATGAGAAGAAGGTGACAGATGAAGATATGATTGTCAAACTGGGGAAACTGGCTTTTGAGCAGCTTGTCAAAGGAAACCTGATCTTCTATGAGGAAGACCTGAGAGAATGTGGCATTGATGAGACAGAAGCATCCGTGTACTCAGGATTGTGCACCCAGATCTTCAGAGAGGAGTTCGGCTTGGATCAGGGGAAAGTCTTCTCCTTTGTTCATCTAAGCATCCAGGAACATATAGCAGCTTTATATGCCCACCTCTCCTTTACAATAAAATACACAAATGTATTTGACCAAAATAAACAAAGTCTCTTCTATAAGGTTTTAAACTGGATGGAAAATGTTTTGTACTGGTTTCTACATGGTTGTATTTCATTAACTGGCCTGCATCAGAGAGCTCTGAATGAGGCATTACAAAGCAAGAATGGACATCTGGATCTTTTCCTGCGTTTTCTTCTGGGTCTCTCATTGGAGTCCAATCAGGCTCTCTTTCAAAAACTACTGACACAGATAGAAAGCTGCTTCTACAACAAAGAGGAAACAATTAAGTTAATCAAACAGAAGATCCAGGAGAATCTCTCTCCAGAGAGATCCATCAATCTGTTTCACTGTCTGAATGAACTGGGTGATGATTCACTGACACATGACATCCAAAGCTATGTGGGATTTGGAGAAACGAGAGAAGCTAAACTCTCCTCTTCACAGTGGTTAGCTCTGGTATATGTGTTGCTAACATCAAAAGAGAAGATGGATGTTTTTGATCTAAAGAAGTTTACTGGATCACAAAATACAGCAGATGAGGTTCTTCAGAAGCTGCTGCCTGTGGTTAAAGAATCCAGATTTGCTCAGTAAGTCACTCTGACAACAGTCACTACACTGATAAAACATTATCATATTAAATGATTTTAGAATTTGGTTATGCAAAGCGAGAAAGGGTTACATTTTCTTAAAGTCCCAGCACTGGCAGTGAGGAGGAGAGTGTGTTAACTTACTAAAGCAGCTGAGGAGAGACTTACTAAAGCAGCTGAGGAGGCTTTTGTGTGACTGTGTGAGAGCTGATGATTATAAAGCCCAATGTGTGAGACATGATTAAGGATTGAATGTATAGGAATCAAACCCGAGAGCAAACAGCAACAGTGTCTTTAAGAGTATCTTTTTCAGTATGCATGCTGTTTAAGTTTGTCTTGTAATTATGTGTGTGTGAATGTTTTTCTGGCTCGATAAATCACACACTATAAAACAAATGTATTCCTTATTTGGTATCAGTTCAACATGCATATTCAATCTCTACAGGCTGAGTGATTGTTGTGTCAGAGATGAGGGTTGTGCTGCACTGGCTTCAGCTCTGAGATCAAACCCCTCACATCTAAGAATTCTGGATCTGAACGATACTGAAGTAGGAGACACTGGTGTGAATCTACTCTCTGATGGACTAAAGGATCCCAATTGTAAACTGGAGAACCTGTGGTAAGATTGTATAGATGTGTCAACATCCTTTTTCTTTATATGATCAACATAGAACAAAATAAACAAGCAAAACAAACAAAATAAACAAGACTAAGAACTGTCCAAATATATAATTTTGTTTATCTTTAGAATCCTTTTTTAACAGTTTTGTGATGACCGGTGTCTAAATGTATACTATTTTACTTATTATTGACCTACTTGCCAGATAAGTAAATAACTAGACACTAAATGATGCTTAAATAAAATTTCGGGAGGAGCATGTTTGAATGTTAACCAGCTGCAGCCGATCTCCCTATTACCTAATTACCCAATCAGAACGTAATCCTGCCCTTTATATACCGCTAACTTTCTCTAGCATCTTCGCTCATGCATCCCTCCGCATCTCCTTATGCCGCCTAGCGGAAGCCGGGTGTTGGTTCCCGGCCAAAGGAGAACTGGTCCCCGCTAAGTCAGGTTTCTCCCAAGGTTTTTTCTCCCCAGCGGATTTTTTGTTCTGCCTTCACTGGTTGCCAACTGGTTTGATCAAGCCTTTGAACAGAATTGACTCAAAATCCATCCATGACTGAATGGACATTGTTTATTGCCCAAAGAAAAGTAGACAGCGCATTTGAATAAATGGAAGCATTTTTAACTTGTGTTAAAATGAAGTAACGAGAGGAGCGTCACACACAGTAGCGAAATAAAAGTACAGTTTTTTCACTAAAAAATTACTTATGAGTAAAAGTACATTTTTAAAATATACTCTAAAAGTATTAATTACATAAAAAAATTGAAATAAATGTAACTCGTGGCTCTGAACACTGGCAGTGATTTCAGTGTCTGCTGTTTCACTAAATGAAGACATGAATACACAAACAGCAACTCCAGAACTGCTCTTAGATTTAACTCATAAGAATTAAAATTGAATAAAATTGTCATAAATAGAATAAAATTGTAATTAATATACAACAAATTCATTAACCAGTTGCACACCAGATGGGTGGCGCTGCACCTCAGACATCTTACAGGCCTAGTACACACTAGTGATGCTATATTTATTTACATTCTCAAGTTTCAGTCCAAAACTATATCAGTCTAACCGTTATAAAGGTTCACTTCACTTTAAGATTGAACAAAGTGAAATCAGAGACTTTGAATTAAACCCAAACCAGTGATGGGTCATTTTTAAATTACATTTTGATTTTGAGTCTTTTGCTTATCACACGACAGGCTAATGTTCGTGAAAGTAGATGTGTTGGGTAATTTTGATATTAATGTAACATTTTTAATATTCTGCTGAAATGAATGAAATTAACTCACTTTAAAAGTGAAAGATGTAGCCTATAGATATGATCAAAACATACAATTATCTTTTTTTGTAAATTCAAAAGTAAAAGTGAAAGCACATGAAGCTCGGCTTATAACATGTCAAAAGTTGGCAAAATGTTATTTTATTCACATCTAAGAATAGGCTGATTGTTAAACACTTTTGTTACCATATAACTAAAAACTATGCTAAAAGTTCATCAGGATGCATTGGTTAATCCCTTATTGTAGCAAAAGCAAAGACCAAAAAATTGAGACCAAATGTATGTGCTTGTGTAACCAACTGAGAAAGTTTGTTGTAAAAGAGCGACTCGTGGGTAGAATGAGTGTAGAGCCCTGTCTCTTTATGATTGTGACATTGCTGCTTATCTGAGCTGTAGCTTAGAACTGAGAGAGTGAGGAGTGTCATTATTCTCTACAGGTTGAGTAAGTGTGGAGTCACTGATGTAGGTTGTGCTGCTCTGGCTTCAGTTCTGATGTTAAACCCCTCACACCTGATAGAACTGAATCTAACTGGAAATAAACTCGGGGATTCAGGAGTGAAGCAGCTCTCCGAAGGACTGAAGGATCCCAACTGTATACTGCAAACATTGTGGTAAGATTTTGTAAAAGTTTAAACATACCTTTTCTTCCCTTTGTTTTGCAAAACACAATGCTTGGTGGTATGAACAAATAATCATGGTATTATTATACTGGTTATGTGGCATGCAACGGTATGACCCACTCTAAAACACATGCTCTACTGCTTGAGAGAGGAAATACTGCAGTGGACTGATGGTGGTGCTTAAGATATTGTTTGTCATTTAGTGTTTCTATAAAAAATGGAAAATAGAAAGAAAAATAATAACAATGATATAACAATACTTTTATTAATTTTGCTACTACTAATAATATGAAACTAATGATCAATGAGCTGCTGGGTTCATGAATATTAATTGAGTTATCTACCATCACTCAAATTGATTTGCTGCAATCTAAACAATTTCATATAATAGGTAACAGGTGAGTGCTAGCCAGTTGGGTTACCATTTGCACATTATTTCCAGTCACTACAGGAGAACCCAACAGTTCTTAAAGGCTGAAGTATTCCAAAGGATGCTATTATTTTGAGAGGAAAATGTTACAAAGAATATTGTTTACATGTAGTGTGTCATTGTTGCATGCTATGTAAGACTCTCTAACTCTGTCTTTTTTTGCACGTGTGAAATAGCAATTCATGCTCCAAACTCTCTTTCTGATTGTGAAGTTTCTGCTTATCTGAGCTGCAGATCCTGAACTTAGAAACTGAAGAGTATCATTGATCTCAACAGGTTGAGTAATTGTAATGTCACAGATGAAGGTTCTGCTGCTCTGACTTCAGCTCTGAGATCAAACCCCTCTCACTTAAAACAACTATATGTCTGTCAAAATAAATTTGGAGAATTAACAGTGAATCTACTTTCTGATCTACTGAAGGATACTCGCTGTAAACTGGATACACTGTGGTAAGTTTGTTTAAAATCTTTCAACTTTCTTATATATTTTCCACATATAAACAATAAGCACAGCTACACCCAACACAAATCAAGATTAACAAGTCCTGTCCTGTGTTTGGAGATGTTTACTCGTCATGTAATTATTTTCAATATGTATAATTTTAACTGTATTTATAGTAAATCTAAACATGATTGGTTGATATAAAGATGTTTTGAGGATTTCAAATATTCTTAAAGATTTTTATTCTTTTATAGATTTTTTGAGATACTGAAATGAATATCCTGAACTGAAAGAATAAAGAGTGCCGTTGTTCTTTATAGGTTAAGGAATTGTGGTTTCACAGATGAAGACTGTGCTGCTCTGGCTTCAGCTTTGAGATCAAACTCCTCAATTGTGAGAGAACTGGATCTCTCTGAAAATTCAAAACGCAAGCCAAATATGAAGCTGTATTCTGGTCTGAAGGGTATTTAGCCACATTAGAAACTGGAGACCCTTAAGTGAATAGTGATGATTAGAAAGGTTTAAGTTTAATTTAAAGTTATTTTTGTTAGGTTATGTTTTTGGTATATATAGAAATATTAAGTAATGTTTCAGTTTATTTCAAAACAATTCAGTATTAACTTTTACATGACTCATCATGTTGACATTCACCCTTATAATACAATTATAATAAAATTTTGTTCCTTTATAATTAAATTGATGTTATTCAGATCATAACCAAATTTTATTTGTAACAGGCATATGACTAATGTGCTCTGACCAAAGTGTGGGGGGGTATTTTTGAAAACTTTTTCTCTCTCCAGAGTATAAAATTTAATTATAGCCTAGCCTAATCTAATGTTAAGTGCGATCTGTTAACAGCGCACATGATTAATCCATCTTTTAGGCAAGTGTAATGTCATAATGTTCTTAATTCAATGGAAAATGTACCAACAGAGCTTTTTGAAACTCAGTTAAACCTTTGTGTCACAAATTTTGTGTTTAATCTTGAAACATTTTTATATGCTTAAATTGTTTTAGTATGTAAGGTACATTGATTTTATTTTAGGCAAATTGTTATGATTTGAAAAGGCATCAGCTTTTCTGCCGCTGGACGATTGTTACTTTTAAGAAACAAAAACTTATAGGCTATATATAACAAACAAGAATGCCCCAAACATTTTTCTAAATTGACTTAAAATTGAGAAAAATATATATGTATATGCTACTAATAATTATGGTGCCTTGCTCAAAGCAATGGAAATACCCACCTCAGATGTGAGTATTTAAGGTGAAAGAGAGTGTTGGTCATTTGGGGTGATACAAGACAACATCTCCTATGAGTCGGGTCCTGATCAGGGTTATTTCTGATTAAAAAAACATCTGAATGTGTATTGACCTACTTGTAAGTAAATAATTGGGGCTAAATTATAGATTTAAGTTTAAATAATTTACCACAAAGCTCAGTGCAAGCAACCATCCAAACAGACCAAGGCTAATGAACAAACTCGGGTATCAGGAGTAAAGTTGCGTTCTGATCTACTGAAGTATCCTCCGTGTAAGCTGGCAAAACTGGGGTAAACAATCTAATTGAAAGTCTTACACACTGTAAACCCTAATAAGTTGGGAGTACTCAAATGAGTAAGTTAAACACACCTGTTTAAGTTTTGATGCCAAAACAGTACTTTAAGTAATGTTAAGTTATATTAACTTAATTTCATTATTAACGACAACAGTGTATAGGCAGCAAGTGTATTGCCACGATGAAGGCACAGAAATGTAACTTTGTTAACATTGTTAAAACAGTCATGTGACATCAGTGGTTCAACTATAATTTTTTAAAGCTATGAGAATACTTCTTTCAACTAGTCTTCTCCCCTGAGTCGCCCACTCTCTCCATTATCAAGAGTCCCACAAAGCATGGGCATGTATTCCATTGCTTGTAAACAAGGCAGTTTTCTTTCAATTGATCTTTTTCATGAAATGCAACACTCATTATTTCGTTACTCATTACTACAACTTCTCATTACTTTCTCATCAATCCCACATTGTTTGGTGTGATCAATATTAGATATATTATATAAACTACTATCTTGAGCATTACAACATGACAGTAAATGACATCCATGCAGAAATGCATTTTTCCATTATTTCCAGTAAGAAAGATCAGCTTCAACGGATCAGGTATTTTCTCCATGGTCGGATTAGCTTTAACACTAAATGATAAATTCATCATACATCCATCCATTACCTATATGGACCTACAACCTGTGCTGCCAAATATGCACAAAATTAACAATTATATAACAGCTATCATTAGACATAATGCTATTTATGGTGAACTTTCGTATTACTGCTTTATGTCCAGAAACATAGCAGTTTTGATTTATAGAAATGACAGGTATTTTTCTGTTGATTCTTAAAATTACATTAAGATGCAGGTTTTAATATTTGTTTGTGAATGACTGTAATCTGCTGCTAACTAACAATTTTTCTACATTTATGTACTAAACACCAACCTTTTCACAAAATTTCACAGGTTTCAACCATAGACACAAACTGTGCAGTTCAGTTATCAATAATTCTGCTTGGTATTATTTATCTAGATATTGGGAAATGTTGTACATAAATAAATTCATTTAGAATAATAACAACATTATATGACTGGCACCAATCAAATGAAATCAAGTGTGAACAAGACTCATCTTTGCACTGCAGCAATGTAAACAGAAAATCACAAATATTCAAATACACAAAAATGATGGGAAAGCAAAGAATTTGTGAGAGCTGAAGAACAGCTGGCAGATTAACTAAACAAAACAAAACACAAAAAAAACATCTGGGATTATTCAGATACTGTAGATGTATTAAGAATCAACATGTAAACTTTTTGATGGGGTCATGTTTAATAAATTCATTTATAATTTTCTCTTGTGAATTATATGTAAACAGCTTTTATGTGAAATATCTAATTCGGGTCTATTCTAATTAAATGATAACAAAAAATGTGTACAATTTCTCTATTTTTGGTTAAAAAAAAGTTGTTGTTTTTTTCAGATTTTGGAAGGTATGTAAACTTTTGACTTTAGCTGTATATTCAGTTCAGTTGAAAACAAAATCAGCCAGGAAGAAAAGCGTTGCTTAAATGAAAAGGTTGTTTAATCATCATGACAACAACTGTATCCACAACTAGATCTGTCTGGGGAAAAAAAACTAAGATTCTTAGATGAGATCCTTTTTGGCTGACCTGTGACGCGACATATGACGCAATTTATGTCATACATTGTAGGTCGAGTCGGAATTCAGCCAAGAAGCCGGAACTTGGCGCTCTAGCCAGCAGGTGGCGACAATGCACCTTTTGAAGGTACATTTAAAAAAAAAAACTGTTAATCTGAAAGAAGAAAGTCATATAAACCTAGGATGGCTTTGGGGTAAGTAAATTATAATTTTCATTATTGGATGAACTATTCCTTTAACTGTTTGAGAGCTTAAGATTTGACTTGTGACTCGTTTGTGACTTGAAATGAATGACTTGGTTCCTACTTTGGTGAAATCAGTCGCTAAATCTGATTAATTAATGTTTATGGGATTAAAGATCTCAAAGCTTTTAAATGTAGTGAGGTATTACTTTCTTTCTCTCTCTCTCTCTCTCTCTCATAAACAAACTGTTTATGAAGTGAACTGGATGAGCTGGATTTTTTTAAAACAGGTTTGGCAAGTTTTACAAACGGAAGTAAAAAATCAGTTTTTCATTGTGTGCCATTTTATATCAGAACATACTATTGTTTAACTCACAAAACCATCGAAGTGATCAATAGATATATTTCTATTGCCTCTGTTGGATTTTACATGGTGGGGAAGCACTTTATGAGAATCTACAAACATGTTGGAAACCTATGGTAAACAACGTTTTGAAGTATTCTGAAGAGTGAGCATTAGTCAGGTGAGCTGCTTTCATGTGACTTTGTCATTAGTTATCATGAACGGTTTTCTTTAATTATTTTAAAAACGTAAAATTAAAATTCTCAATCATATTAGGCCTATTATATTAAGTTTTGGGGTTTGACATATAAGTCTTTGTAATTAAACAATTGTTGGTAATTTAACAAATTCTTAAAAACTTACAAATACTTAAAACAAAAAGAATAAATAAAATAAGGAAAGCAACAAATTACTTTGTAGTTTTTATTTGAATTATAAAAAAGAAAATGTAGATGGAGAACATTTCTGTTTACACGTCTCAAACTTAATTTAATAAAATGAATGTAAACTTGACACTGTCGAATACATGGAGTGCTGATGTCATCTGTTTATTTATTTAGTTAAATATACTGAAGTGTGTTATTTTTATTATCAAGATGCTCACCCCATTTCCCATTTATTAGTTTCATATTAATTCATATGAACTGTTTAATTAATTAAACAGTTAAGTGTTTCCTCTCTGTTTACCTTTTTGTAATTTAAACAGCGAGCAAGTTGAAAGTAGCTTTGTAAAGTTAAGTAAATGTTTGTATTACAGTTCGTCTGAATCGTTGTTTATGACTGAATGAATCATGGAGGAGAAAGAAACATTCGGCGCTGAAGATTTTTCTCCAGGATTCAGGTTTTTGAACTCTTCATATTATAGTATTTGCAATGGCTGATAATTTGATGTTAGTGTTTTTCTCTGAAAACAGGACCCTTACTTTCTATCTGCATCTTCTCTGTTCTAATGTCTGTAATTTATTAAATTAAACTCATTGCAGTCCAGCTGTGTGTCCATAAAGAGTGACTGGTCTGAGAGTACCAGTTAAATGTGGGGGGATCAGAAAAAATGTGACTACCAGCAAAAAAGTGGGGAAATTACCTTTTATTTATTTTCCCCAACCACTAATGCATCATTATCTCTATTGTATTTTGTTATTATTTTAAAGGTGCCTCAGATTGCAAAACTGTATTTACCTTGGTTTAGTTAAATAAGAGTTCTGTACATGGAAGTGTCATACAAAACACCAACGTTTCCTTTTCCTTGTGTGAATCTTGTGAAGAAAAAAGACTGAAATACGTCTTGGTTACGTATGTAACCCTCATTACAAGGGAACAACATAAGGGAACAGAGATGTTACGTCTATGACTAACGTCATGGGGTCTTGCCTGGAAGACCAATCCGCTCTGATCTTAGAAAACAAGCCGGTCTCATATGCAACAGGCCAAGCTGCAGAACTGTGGCTGTGGCTGACATATGCCCCATGAGCATCTGAAAAGATTTCAGTGAGACCGCTCTCCAACGGCACAGCGTCATGGGACAGTTCACAATGACTGTAACCGTTCGTGAGTGAGACAAGCGATCATGTTGACCGGGTCCAGTTCCAAACCCAAAAAAAAGATACTCTATACAGGAGAGAGTTTGCTCTTCTCCCAGTTGAGCCATATTCCCAGATGGCTGAGGTACCTGAGCACAAAGTCCCTGTGCTCGCACAACTGATTCCACTACGCCCCTGCTGAGGTATTACCTCCTTCAGAGCTGTCGGGGTCAGAGCAGGCGCTGAAGCTCTGATTCTGGACTGCCGAGAACTGCTGGTCAAAATACTCGACAGTGTTGCAGAAGAGGCCAACCTGAGAGACGGGTGCACTGAGAAAGCGCACTTTGTCTGCATTACTCATCTGCATCAGGTACAGCCAGAGACGCTCTTGGACCACGCTAGTGGACATCACCTCACCGAGGGAACGCACTGTGACCTTTGTCGGCCAGGGAGCGATGCTAGTCAACTTTTTATGGGCAGAGCTTGAGTGTTTGTTGTTAACATAAGGAGTTCTATTTATAGCATATGTAAAAACACACCAGGGGAAAGTGGGAATAAATTCTTTCTGGGCAGCCGGCATGGTGGGGAGCACCAAAAGAAACGCTAGGATCACCACGGGTCAAATTGGCGCCTTCATTCAAACACTTCAGAGAGCGTTGAGGGAAGAGGAGTACATGGGGACTGAGTTCTGCCAGGCCACTAGCCAATGCAGCCTGGGGGCTTAACAGCCCGCCGACCTGGAAGGGGTAGCGGATGAAGCTAGCCTTCTAATTTAAGAAAGCTGTGACCAAAGCAAAGGCGTCTCAGCATCCATACACCGATCTTGACCGTCGTCAGAGGTGAGGGAGCTCCCGCATCCAGAGGCACACAGTCTAACCCTGAGGACATACTTCTCGACCGTGTTAGAAATTTGCTCTTTTGTGATAGTCGTGAATGCCAAGGGGAGGACCGCTGCATTCCAGTGTCTAACTGAGGCGATCAGGCCAAGAGTCTTTGGTCTTTCTTCTTCCTCCTTTGCTTTTTTTACACAAGCGATCTGCTCCGAAGCAAGAAGCTGAATGGTGAGGCGCGCCGCCATCTTAAATACCCGTATGCATTGGGAGTGGCTGGTGCACTCTCACCGGCCAATCCCAATTGGCTAGTTTTTCTAAGAACAGAGCGGATTGATCTCCCTGGCCAGACCCCATGAGGTCATTCAATGATGTTAGGTCAAAGTGACTGACTGAAAGGGAACTGTCTGTTACATTACACTACATACAATTTCACTGACCACATCAACAGAGTAAGGAGAGATGGACATGTATGCAATTTTTTTGCCCTTAATTTAGCCACATACAGATATATACATATCTGTATGTATGTATGTATGTATATAAAAGGTGAGCGCTACTGTTAGTCCTGTGTCGTGCCAGCTGTAAAGCATCCTGAAACCATTCATGTGTGGGGTTGCTTCTCATCCAAGGGAGTGGGCTCAATCACAATTTTGCCCCAAAACACAGCCATGAATAAAGAATGGTACCGAAACACCCTTCAACAGCAACA
>JAUMHR010000059.1:10708-54734 GCA_032361145.1 Enteromius fasciolatus
AAGTGATCAGATAGTGCTACGTCCTTAATGACAGTGGATGAGATGTTTAGACCCTTACTAATGAGTAAATCAAGAGTTTGTCCACGATTGTGTGTGGGTCCATGCACATGCTGAATCAGGTCAAAAGTGTTTAAAATGGTTATAATTTCTTTAGTAGTTTTGACTTATGCATTTTCTATGTGAAAATTAAAATCCCCTGCAATAGCAAAATAGTTAAACTCTGAGGAAATCATTGATAACAGTTCTGTGAACTCTTCAATAAAGTCTGGAGAGTATTTTGGAGGCTTGTAAATAATGATAAATAGAATTCGTGGAGCACCTTTCGGCACAATCCCAAGATATTCAAAAGACAAGTTCTGACCAAATGACACTTGCTTACATTGATAGACATCTTTAAATAGAGCAGCTACACCTCCACTCTCCTAACACCTCTGAAAACACCCATGAAAGTAAAGTTAGGAGGGGCTGATTCATTGAGCACTGTTGCACTGCAGCTGTCTTCAAGCCATGTTTCAGTTAGAAACATAAAATCCAGGTTGCATGTGGTTACTAAACATGGTTTTTCACCATCAATTTTTGTGATTTCTTTGTTACGGTGTACCTCTATGTTATTTCACCTGTTATTTCACTTTAGCATTGTTTTTCAACGTGTCTGTGATCCCCTACATTGCCATAAAAACAGGTCACAATGGTATTTCCTCATGACCTACATTAAGCGTCAGCACAGCATTAGAAGTTGATGATGCAACCAGTCATGACTGCTGCTTGGGTCCCCTCTTATAATTAAGTGTGATAGGAGGGGAATGAGAAGAAGAGATTTATTACAGCGGCTTGTCGATGAAGGGTCAAAGAGTCACCGCCGAAAGCCCACCTCTCTCATGATGCAGTAGTTTAATGCATTCTGTATGGTAGATTTCATGCTGGGGTAATTACCAGGACGTCATTCATTCATTCCATACTTGTTTTTGAATCAATAATAATTAGTGATTTATAGAAATCATCCTGCTTTTAGTTACATTTCATTGCCATTTATCTACATGACAAGTCATTTGATTTAGACCAGAGATTTGGAATTCTATTAACAGAAATGTCAAATAAAGGAGATGATATGTGTCCATGAGGTTGGAAAAGCTTTTGATCGCAGTTGGATTATAGATAGATGACTAGGAACTCAGAGTTCTGATTGCCAGGAGTCTCCAAAGCCTCAGTCTGCATGACTAAAGGCTGCCAAAGTAAGCTGAGAACCAGCCCTCAGTGCATTAAATTGCAAGCTGACCACTAACAACTAGGTTCCTCAGCACATACACAACAATTTTTTTACTGTAAAAATGGGATTTTACTAGTGGTGGGCCGTTATTAACGTGCTGCGTTAACATGAGACTCTTATTGCGCAATAAAAAAATATGGCTGTTAATCTATTCATAAAGTTGGGTTGGGAGCTGGCTCTATACTACGCAAGCTATGATGACTTTCACCTTGATATTTTAGCGCGGAGGCATACCTAGCCGAATTGCACTGTAGCCTTATTCGGACGGGACTAGTTTTCTAAACTATTGTACGTGTGAGCTTCGATTCTTATCACCTGACGTCTCTGATCTTCATGAACCATTGCGGACAAGACTAACACCTCTGTGTTTATTACAGAGGTGAGAGGGTGTGTTTTGTAGATCTGGGCATCACAGAGATCACACGCTATGTATGCGTGCATTGTTTTAGTCATTCAGATTGATTACAATTAGTATGTGTGTAATTAGTATGTTAATGTGTAGTTACTTTAGTTCAACTATTATGTTTATTATTATGTTTATGTATTAACACATTTAATGTTGATAATTAAAACATATTATGTGGGGACTGAACAATCAGCATTGAGAATTCCACAAAGCTGTGTAATAAATTGCAGATATTAAAGTTGATTTAACTGATAATAAAATATAGCATGTGACCCTGGAGTGCAAAACCAGTTATAAGTAGCACAGGTATATGCATTGCATTGCATTGCTATCTGATACTGATATTACAATAGCCAGTCTTAACAGTTTACGTGATCTGGCTCTTTATTTGTATTTATTTATTTCTTTTATATATCAAAATATATTAAACGTGTGTGCGGTAAGAGGATCTATGGCATATCGCGTTGGCCAAAACACACAAGGAAATCTAGATTAATCTAGATTAAAAAAAATAATCTATGCCCACCCCTAAATTTAACATATTAGAATTTCCAAATAATACATAAGTGTAAAAGATTAATGATCTCACCATTTATTATTCCCGGTTGTGGTGAAATTATAATTCTTGAATGATGAAAAACTTCATTTTGAAAACGATGAAAAATTTTGAATCCATCAGAATTTATTAAACTTTGCCGTTTGCTAATTGTTGTGATCTCATGTAAGTGACAGGCTGCTGGAAGAGAGTGTACAGGTGCAGAAGACAAGATATCATTGCAGTGGAAAGGATAGGTTTTTTGAGGGGCACAATTGGCTATTGGGTAGCACAATTTATTTATTTATTTTTTTATAATTAATCGAGCAAAACTGCAAATGAACTTAACTGCTAGTGATTGCTCATCATTTTCATGCATAGAAATGTTTATTATTTTCACCTGACCAAAAAAAAAAAATCAAATAGGTAAAAAAAATATATATTGGTCAGTTAGCAAAAGGAGCCTCATTAAATAAAAATTTATTTATTGTTGGCGATGAATAAAAATTGAGAATTTGTTCTTTTGTTGTTGTTGTTGTTTACTTAGTACTGCTCTTTGAAACAGGTGTAAAATGCAGCATTTTTACATTTGATTATTATTAACAAATAAATAATAAATAAACATAAAAAATTGTATATAAACTATATATATATGTAAATGTAGATTTCTCAGTGTTTTTGAATCCTCTGTTTATTTGCTTTTTTCCGACACCAGCTGAAACTGGAATCTGTATCTTTGTGTGAGTTTTGAAATTTATTTAACGTGCACTTGCATTGTTCCACAAGTATATTTTAGTAAACTGAATATGCAGATATTATATTATTACTTTTAAATATAAGTGTACACTTTAATGTCTACATTTTTATAAAGCTACATTTATATAATGTCAAATTACATGTTTAACTCTAAACTAAAGCGTATCTAGAAAGCTTTGCATAGGAATGCCTATTGATTGAGATCAAGTAGGAAGGTCAAGTCATCAGGTCGTCTGTTTAAGCCTGGACAAACCGGAAGATGCATAGACTCAGCAAAGGAAAGATGTGTGAGATTGATGACACTGGTGATGAGGTTTTTCTTGTTCATCACTCACGGACAGCACTGTTCTGGTGTCACACCCCTCCTCTTATCCAACCTCTCCTGTAAGTCAGGATTGCGTCAGTGATAGAACGACAGCACTGCTGATGATTCAAGGGAGAGGCATAGGTTAGAGCTCCTGACCAATCAGAATTATTTTCAGCAAAATTGGTGTGCAACTTCTTTTGGCTGTTTATGCAGATAACATGTTGTGAAGCTATCAAAGGAAAATTGGAGATACTACATATTTTGCCAGCATGAGCGTAAACAACATCTGCTTTCCTTGCCACCGTTGTTGCCTTTAGCTTGCTCTCTGGTGCAGTATTTTAAATCTGACTATAATCTATATTGTGAAAAGTGCTGTGCAAATCGGATCCAATTTGAGTTACTCTGTTGTGCTTGGTTATCTTTTTCTCCTTTTTTAAAAAAAGAAATTTGTTTATTATCTGTTTTTGCAAATGAACTCTACATAAATACTGATGAAAATACAAATAAATAAATGCCGTCAACCCATATTTTAGGTAAATATATTTATATCTGAATCCATGAATGTCTACGTATAGCAGAGGTGTGCGTGCAGCAGTGAACGGGTTAAACGCACAGCACGGCCAGTGCAATGATCCGAGCTATTCCAGTGTCATTGTGGGAGTTTATCGGAACAATTTCACTGCGCAACATGTTTAAAGTGTATTTTAAGGCATAGTTTACGAGTAATTATCAACATTTTTGGAGATCCGTCACGATTTGTCATTATCAAATTCATGGAATGCAGGTTTGCAAGCAAAAATAAAAATAAATATTTTCCTTTTTAAAATGAAGTATTTGTTTCACATCCTTTGGACTTTTTTGCGTTGATCTGGAGAATATACGCGCTTTGTGGGTTTTACGGTCACTTTGCATTTAAGTAGCTGCCTTTTTACTTGTTTGGAGAGCGCGCAATAACAACACCATTTTGATTATTTCGTACCGGGAATATTTTGTCCATAAACGCTTTTGAGATGAGCGACGAGTGCTTTGAGCCGCGCTGGACATGTGCACTGCTGGCGATCCCTCAGAAGCCTGTTGGAGACGAGTGCAACTTTGCTGCGTCTAGGAGATTCACCGGTGATCCATCATCTCTCCAGCGCTGTGCAGGAGCCACCGGGCGCGCAGGTGGACGCGGATCCCGTCGTTTCCACAGCATAACCGAGGCTTGTTTGGAGTAATGCCGGGCTCTTGGATCTGGGGTGCGCTGGGCAGGTTGGTGTGGCTCTCCTTACTTGCGCCAAGCGCTTTGATAATGCTCCTTGTTCCCCCAGCATCTCTGGCGCATCCACAGCCATGCCAGATTCTGAAGAGGATCGGACATACGGTGAGAGTCGGAGCTCTGCACCTGCAGCCTCGAGTTTTCAGGCAGCATTCACTCAGAGGGAGAAATCCGGACTGGGAAGCAGACAGAGAAACGTGGGAAGAGTGGGGCACGATCAGACAAAGTGGACACGAGCGAAGCTGGAGGGATATCAGGACTAAAAGCTCAGCGAATAACCCACACAAGGCCTCCAAAAGTAAAACCGCACTCAAACAAGTGGGCATGGACGCTGTGTTTCTACCTCGAGACTCTGTCATACTCGCTACAGAGAGCCTCAATCGAATGGCGGGGCTTTTACCCTACAATCTCACCCTTGAGATAGTCATGGCTGTGGAAGCAGGACTTGGAGAATTACCTGCTTTCTCCTTCTCCTCGTCGTCTACACCTGCCTGCGCCGATCCGGTGTCGTTTTTGCAAAGTGTTTGCCACACTGTCATCGTGCAAGGAGTTTCTGCCATCCTCGCGTTCCCACAAAACAGGGATGAACTGGTGAAGTTGGAATTTATCGCCACGACGCTACAGATTCCAGTCATCAGCATAGTCCAGAGTGAATTCAAACGCCAGAGTCAGGTGTGTTTATTTTTTACATTTATTTAGTTTACACACATTGCATTGGTCTGCATATAGTTTCTGGAGCTCCGTTTCTTTTATTTAGAAATGTAAATAATGTCGAGGGACATCGTTATTCACAATTAGAGGACACGTGTTGAAATGTTTGGAACTGAGGAATTGGATTGGAAGCATGAATAGGTTTTTGGGTTATAAACACACTGCAGACTCAGTGAATGAATCTATGATGTACCGCCTGCTTCTCAAATGTGTATTTTCCGTTGTGATGTGTGTAAGCATGTCAAATAACAAAATAATTTATCAAATATATACTGCAAATGTTCGTTCTATTTAAAATGAGAAAAGAATATAGAAAGATTTTAAACTGCATTTCAACCCCACAATCCAATTGTCACTTTCACCAAACACTGAATTAACATAATTTTATAACTCAATAATATGTTTCTTTTTAAAAAAGAGCATACCACAAATACACACATATTTCATATTGCATGCAGTTTTTTTAAGTTAAAGTTTGTTATGTTATGACTTGATTATTCCAATGCTATGGAAAGCTTATATTTTTAATTTGCAGTCTGATGGCGTTAGGAGGTGTGAGTCACAGTGTAGTATGTTTTTATCACACACTTACAAAAATTGGGGTATTTATTGGTAAAATATCCAAGAGGAACCATACACATTAATGGAATTTTTTATTACATCATAGTTTAAGAATAAGATTCTTCAGATTTTTTAAAAGAAAGAAAGAAAGGAGGAAAAATCAAGAAGATTGTTCTTTAATGGTATTACTGCAGAAACCTTCTTTAGGAGGCTTTATTTTGTAAGAGTGCATGTCACATATTTAGTGCATAAATCATAAATTCAGTGCTTTTTATTAGTGTAACTGTTTAATGAACAGTATCTATCAAATTCTATATAAATTTGCCAATATTTAAATCTAACTGGTATTGTATGTGTCTGATTTCAGTTAGGTTAGAATTGCTTTTTGGAATTGGAAGTTTGTCATGACTCCTGCTAGATCAGTCTAAAGCACAAATAAAACAGCTGTTTTGATGGTGACACACAGTTTCTGTTAAAAATGCATTTTGTGGAGCACCCTGAGGACTAGGCTGTTTGATATCTGATCTTTTGAAGTTAGCACCATCTTCTGGTCAGGTCTTTGTTTACACAGATCATGTAAGATTTATCAGATTTATCTTTGAGCTCAGAATTGGTGTCTCCAAATAGCAATTATTCTCTCAATGGGCTTGTTACTGAGCCTTTTTCATTTATGTCAGAGAAGAAATTGTGCTTATAGATGGTGAACAAATACAAAATCCACAATTTTCACCACAAAGGTTTCTGGGACCATTGCCATAACAGAATTAATTGATCTTTATACAGTATATATTTTTTTTATCAATACTTAAATCTTAAGTAAAAGGCGGACCTGCATAAATAGAGATATGATGAAACACTTTCAATTTATTTGATTGCATATCATTAAATACTGGATGGATAGATGGATGGAAGAAAGAAAGGAAGGAAGGAATGCTTTGAATAAAAAAAGTGGGCATTTACCATGTGATACTGAATATAAATGAAGAATTTAAAATGTAAAAAAAAGACTACAGTTTGATGATGATGTAGTAATTGCCTGTTTATTAAAATAGCAGCTGCAATACAGCCTAAAGGGAAAATCATTATGAAGTTTTTGCAAAAACATTTAAAACAAAAAAAATCTATTGAAATTTGAATGTTTTTAAACTAGGAATGCAATTTTCATGTTTGTAAAACCAAGACACAAAACCTTTTTCTCTCTAGAAGCATCGATTGTTTGATTTGTTTGTTTGTGGTCATTTACATTTTCCTTTTTAGTATTTAATTAGCACTCATACAATTTTAAAGTGCCTTTAAGTGAAACTTAAATTTCGCACTTGTGTGTTTAATAGTTGTATAAACAGTAAATTTAGTAAGCATTACAAACCCACAAAGTTATAAACTGGTATGAAGAAGAAAACAGCAATCATTTGCACAAAAACACATGTGACAATATTATTAAAGACCATTACAACAACTATATTATTTCACGTCTAGGTGCTTACATCATTTATCATTTTCAATTCCTTCTGGGATATTTCGAAGGTTTCAAGGTTATGAGAAGACAAACCAAAAGTCCATCAAGCCATTCTCCACAGGCCAGAAGAACTGGGGTGTATCAAATCACCCATCTTTACCCATTCATCTTCGAAGCTGCTGGAAACACACATAATTGTATCACCCTCCAGTGCTTTTTTATGACACAGCAGTAATATCTGGCTGTGTCTCAGCTTGCAAATCATCTAATGACACGGACTCCTTCAAGATAAAACATACTCGGGATGATGTAGCCACTCAGAACCTCTTAATTGTCTCTTCTTTACTTGTTAGTGGTACTTATTACTCTCCCACCGGTTAGGCTAATTAGACTTCATGACAACTCCTACTGAAAATAAGTCTTGACTTTGTTTAGACATCTTGAGATAAATCCCTGGAAAGCTTTCCTTTCCTTAATCAATTCTGATTAGCCTGTTTTCTGCCATCGCATAATTGCAGCCCCTGGGGAAATTAAATGGCTCAGCTAAACATTTCATCTGGCAGTGTCTGTTAAGGTCTTGATTTCCTTAGCAGGACAATGTCATGTTATTAATTGCTATTATATCATCGAAACATTGAGATCCCAGACCTCACTTAATTCATGTTTTGGATGTCCTTAGTGAGCAACGATTAGATGTACATTCCATATCTGAAATACTACATACATACTTTGCTGGGAATGTCTGAGATTCAAGTCCTGGTAAGGGTAGGTCAGAGTACCAGGGTATGCAAAACTACTAACCACTATCCCAATCGCATTACTGCTTTAAGAGTTAAACCTCAGTCTAAATCTCATGAACAGATAAACAAGCAAAATCCTGATTTGACTATTTTCAGAGGATTCATCAACTTTCAAATGTGTTTAACTACTTTGAGATGCTAAAGTAGATGCATTTCTATTTCCATGCAATGCAAATAGAACCTAGAGAGCGCTTAAAGTAATTGTTTTCAGAAGCAAAGAATTGCGCACTTTGACATCATGTTAGAAATATTAATGTTTGTTTTCCTCAGCTGCTTTAGAAACTCAGTATGCCAACAGGAGACTGTCCATCAAATCGTGCATTTAAGATAAATATCTATTGGGCTTAAAACTCACGCCTTCCCTCTGTTTGGCAGACATGAAGAGATGTGAAAAATCAACTAGATGGAGAATTGCCTGAAAGAGTAGTCAACCAATCTGTTTAAGGAAGTGCTGTATAATTAGGTTGGCTTTGGATTCACCTGAGCCCAAGCTGTCGTGTTTCTGATGTGTCTTAGACTAGAATGCAGAGTTCTTACGATGCGTTTTTTTAAAAGTTGGACTAATTTTAACTTGACATGCAGTGTAAATGATGCTAAAACAACTTGGTAACCTTAAAAAGCCACCTGTGTGTATTAAAAGATCCATTCACAGCATGCCGTAACTACCGTAATTACTATAGATAATGACTTGAATGGTTAGTCTGGGAAGTTATGTCAAAATGAATCTGCACAATTTAAAGTACAAAAAACAATTGTGCAAATGGCTTAGTAAAAACGTTTTATTTAGCAGGTTTACGAGCTGTATTTACAAATTCTGTGAGGACGTAAACAGTTTTAACATGTTATATTAAAATGATATTTAAAATGTTAGGCCAATTATGCGATATAATACAGCCATTAACCATTATATGATTCTCTATGAACTAGTTGAAATTACCAAGTTGTATGTTTGACCAACAAGATTCAAAGTACTGTATATCCATCTCTTTGTAATGACATCCTCATATGTTTCTTCTCAACAGAACACACTTCATTTCCAGATGGCAATGCAAAATCCTCAAACCTCTCAAGCAGATCTCATCTTCTCCCTGCTGTCCATGAATAACTGGTATGATGTCAGTCTGGTGATGTGTCAACAGATGAATATTTCAGACTTTGTTTTCTTGCTCCACAACAACTCCAAATTTCATCTGGGGACAGTTCTCAAGATATCCACCAATGGCAGCTCCAAAAGTGACTTTCAAATGTCCCTGCAAGTTCAACTGGAGTCCATCAAGGACTCAACATCTACTATAGTGACCTTTGGATGTGACATCAGGGATATAAGGAGAATCTTTACTACCATTGCAAAGTTTGGCCTGATTCTTCCAGATTACCACTGGATTATAGGAGACTCTCAGAATGTGGAGGAATTACGGACAGAGGGCCTGCCCATGGGTCTTCTTGCGCATGGTGGTATGGGTGAGCCCTCACTGGATCATTATGTCCAGGATGCTTTGGAGCTGGTAGCACGAGCGGTGGGCTCGGCTGCCACTGTGTCTCCAGAACTAGCACTGATTCCTGGAATCACAAACTGCCTGGCAATACTTGAGACGAAAAATCTTACATCAGGAACCTTTCTTTCCAGGTATTGTATCTGACACACTGCTTGGTATTTAATTATATTTATGATATTAGTTGTGATCAGAGGTGGGTAGTAACGAGTTACATTTACTTAGTTTTTTTGGGTAACTAATACTTTTAGTATCCATACTTTTAGAGTATATTTAAAAATGGGTACTTTTACTCGAGTAATTTTTAACGAAAAAAAAAAGGCGACGCTCCGGCGCGCGACCTGTACCAGAACGCCTTTCCTAATGTGACACATAATTTATATTTACACTTACAGGCCGTGTATATATTTTGAAGAACAAGCAGAAGAAGGTTCGTAAATGTGCATTCATTTAGTTATGTTCAGATGTTCAGTAGCGGTATTGTGAGGAGTTTTCACTCTTCTCCGTGTTAGAGGTTAATTAATATAGCCTACTTAAAATATAATTTAACTCATCAGCTGTTACTCCAGTTTTTAAACACATAACATCCTTCAGAAATCATTCTAATATAATGATGTATTGCAGTGTTTTGTTAATATTTTTGGAACCTGTGACATTTTGTTCTGGATACTTATAAATAAAAAGCTAAAAGGAACATCATTGATAAATCAACATATTGGAAGGGTATCTGAAGGATTATTTGACACTGAAGACTGCGGTAAAGGCTGATGAAAATTCTGTTTTGCATCACTGAAATAAATTACATTAAAAAAAAAACATTAACATCTGTGTGTGTGTGTGTGTGTGTGTTAGGGCTGCACAATTAATCAATTTTCCACCTATGTAATCCTGCGTGCTTCAGATACTGTATGTTTTTAATGGGTTATCTTAAGGGTTAAACATCATTCAGTGTAAAATGCAATTAATAATCACAATTACATTTTCAAGGGAATAATTGATAATTATGATTTTTGTCATAATGGTGCAGACCTAGTGTGTGTGTCTGTGTGTGTATATATAATACATTTTACCTATATATCTAAATAAAAATAGACTATGGATATTGAGTATTTGATCCAAAGTAACTAGTAACTAACTACTTGAGTAGTTTTTTTTTTTTTTTTTATCCGATACTTTTTTACTCTTACTCAAATAACTATTCTGACTATTACTTTTACTTTTACTTGAGTAAATATTTCTGCAAGTACTTTTACTTGAGTACAGTTTTTCGGTATTCTACCCACCTCTGGTTGTGATATTAGTTGCTCTTTAATTGTGCCTTCTATGATATACCAACGTAGTGTCACTGCAATTCGTACATATTTTACGAGGTGGCTAATTCAATACAAATTTACAAAATACAAAAATAAAAAAAAAATACAAATTTGTTAAACCTCACTCTTACATATTTTATGAATTGCCAATTTGTATGAATTTGTATAAATGACCTACACCTAACCCTGCCCCTAAACCTAAATATCACTGGGGTTTAGACAAATCGGACAAAATCATATGACAATATATTTTGCCACCTCGTACAAATAAATACGAAATTGGTTGTGAGACTGTATTGGATATACCAGTGAAAATATGAAAAGCCAGAAAATTACGTCAGTGGCAGGGAAAGGATCAATAATGGCTCAAGAACAATTCTTTATTTTTTTCTTCTTGCTCAGTGAAGAATCTTGAACACACACAACTTTTCCATGGCAGGTTCTTTATAGTGGAAAAAGTTTATTTAATCATTTAGTTGTTCTTCACACTAACAGGAAAAATAAAACAAATACAGTTCAGTCAAAAAGAAAAATAATGACCATTTTGCCCAGTATTTAGTTTAGAGTGTCTTGTGACAGCTTAGAAACATATTAAAATTAGTGCTTTACACACACACACCATAACAAATTTGTCTTAAATATATACGTTCAGGTGCTTGTATATGTGCTATGTACACAGTGTAATGATGAGGGTCTGGTGAGCTGGAGTGAAAGGCAAGGAGATGGAGGTGCAAAACAAGGATGAACATTTATTTAAACAAACCAGAAAACAAAGATATAACAAAGACAAACGAAGAACATGAGATATCCATAAACAATAAACGACCGACAGGGATAAACTCAAAGGACACAGTTTATATACAAATGGGCAAGACATGTGAACACTGAAACCAAAACGGAGCGGCAAGACATCAGACAGGACAGGACTGAAGACTGAAAACATTACACACAATATACACAACAACTAACAACAAAAATTTGTAAATAACAACTTTTATTTTTCATGTGATTAATCGCAATTATTCAGACTAATTAATTACTAATTAAATGCGAAAATAAAACCAATCAAATTTCAAACAAATTGGAATTAAAGATTTCTGCGCCATTTATGTGATACCTGCTAAGCAGGTAAATGGTTCCAAATCAGTCATTAAATTCCATTTCATTCGAAATGCTGCGTTAGAAGGCAGTACACAAGGCGGTAACTGAGCTATTCTCACAATTTCCACCAGCCTTTCAGGAAGGTTAGTTTTCGATATAGGGAGCTAAACAAACACAAAATGCATAAAAAAACAGAAATCAGAATTATATATTGACTTATGATGATCTGCTTTTTCTATAAGGATTATCCTCTTCATCCTCAGTCGAGAGGGCCTTTTTATGAATATGTCTACAGAACTGAGCAAAAAGCAAAGAAAATTTTCTCATAGTGAGCAGGAAAAGACTGTGGTTAGTGCTATAAAAAGCAGTAAGACAGGACATTCACTCTCAGAGAGACAGCATATCAAGAGCATTTACTCCAACACTGCACTGTCAGGAAACAACTCCGCCAACTTCCAAGCAAACTACCTCGGGGATTAAATTTCACATGCTCAGCACTCCTATCATTACTGATTTTAAAGAGTTACCGTTAGCTACAACAGTGCAGAACAGAATTGGAAAAACTAAATCGAAGAGCAAAAAATGAAAGACGGTAATAATATAACCTAAACTCAAAGGTCAGACAAGGAGCTAAATAGCACATCTTACTCATCAGGAAGTGGCTTCATTGTTGAAGCATTAATGATAAAATGACAAGGCATTCATACATTTAACTTTTGTATTTTCAAATGCAACAGAATTTCCACAACAAATAATCACTGTGAGGCTTTAGATTTCCAAGTTTAAAATAATATTAGGTGATTAATTTAGTTAATTGCTAAGAGTACATCATCTTAAACATCTAACTAAACAATATAGCTTAAATACATGTAATGCCTTTCTAATTACATAAAAATTGAGAATGAGAATATTACACAGGTACAAGCTACTTAAAATAAAATGCATCAAGACTGTACTGAAGTGTAAGTAGCTGTGTAACAGACTTTGTCTGTTAAGTATGTATAAAAGTAGCTGCCTGTTACATGTACATAATTACGAACTGTAAGTACAGACCATTCTATAACTTAGTTACATGATAAGTACATTTTATTTCATGTAAGTACATACTAAGTACCTAATTAAGTAATTACTCTGTATTATGACACCTTAAAATAAAGTGTTACCAAATTGTGTTGCAAAAGTAATTCAGGTTCATCAGAATCAGTTTGGATGAACGTATTTGGATTGGATTTATATATGATTTTCTCTTAATTCTTAGATACATGACCAGCACAACTTTTGACGGCCTGAGCGGCTACATCAATGTTCAAGAGGAATCGATCATCATCTCTGAAAGCCATCACTTCATCTGGAATCTCCAGCACGACCCAATAGGCAAGCCCATGTGGACACGCCTCGGAAGCTGGAAGCAAGGCAAAGTGGTTATGGATTATGCCGTTTGGCCTAATAAGAGACAGTCTCAGCCAGGAGCGGATTGGCGGCATTCATCACGTCTACACTTGCGCGTTGTCACACTGGTAGAGCATCCATTTGTCTTCACCCGAGACGTTGATGAAGAAGGCCTGTGCCCGGCTGGCCAGCTGTGCCTTGACCCCCTAACAAACAACACAGCCTTATTGGAAAGCCTTTTTCAGGGTTTACAAGGTGTCAATGACACCGTCCCCATGGAGTTTAAAAAATGCTGTTATGGATATTGCATTGATCTTTTGGAGAAGCTGGCGGAGGACATGGGGTTTGACTTTGACCTCTATATCGTGGGAGATGGGAAATATGGAGCTTACAAGAACGGTCGCTGGACAGGGCTGGTCGGGGACCTCATGAGCGGAGCGGCTCATCTGGCCGTCACCTCTTTTAGCATCAACTCAGCACGCAGTCAGGTCATCGACTTTACCAGCCCCTTCTTCTCTACCAGTCTGGGAATCCTGGTCAGGACTAGGGATACCGCCGCTCCCATCGGTGCCTTCATGTGGCCCCTACACTGGAGTATGTGGCTGGGAATATTTGTGTCTTTACACGTGACAGCCGTGTTCCTGACCTTGTACGAGTGGAAAAGCCCATTCGGCATGACTCCAAGGGGAAGAAACAGGGACCGTGTCTTTTCTTTCTCCTCTGCGCTAAACGTTTGCTACGCGATCTTATTCGGCAGGACTGCCGCCATTAAGCCGCCAAAGTGTTGGACCGGCCGATTCCTCATGAATCTCTGGGCCATTTTCTGTTTGTTCTGCCTGTCAACGTACACAGCTAATCTCGCCGCTGTCATGGTTGGTGAGAAAACCTATGAGCAACTCTCAGGTATACATGATCCCAAGGTAAGAGCAACTTGCGTTTATCATTTTCAAATTATGTCAATGACTGGCAGGCTTAGAGGTTGCGAATATACTTCTCGGTTGATAAAAACAATCCCCTTGCTTTTCAAGCTCCACCATCCATCACAAGGTTTTCGCTTCGGAACCGTTCGGGAGAGCAGCGCTGAGGACTACGTGAAAAAAAGCTTCCCAGAGATGCATGAATACATGAGACGATATAATGCCCCTGCAACCCCTGATGGGATAGATCATCTTAAGTAAGTCATAATCGTTATTGCAAAGTGGCATCGATCATTGAAGCTGCACTAATTCATTGGATGCCCTCTACCATGTCCTCCTTAGATGCTTTGGCCATCTTGCAGCTTTGTACAAATTTGTGTGGTTTTACTGTATTAAGACTGGATAGACTTAACTAATGTTTAGACTGCGTTTAAAACACACATTCCTAAATCCTTATTAACTAAAGCTAACTGCATTGCTGGAATGTCTGACAATACATATTTATGTTGTACTGTTTACAAATGTGTATATGTATTGGCATATAGGAATCAAAACAACAGAGATGTGCTGGTGAACATTTTTGTTATGCTGCACCTCTTGAACCTTTAAAATAAAAAGTAAGCTTGTGATGGAATATAGGGAAGATTTTTTTGACAAGGGCAGGGCACTTGAACCGAAAGATTTGAAAGCTTAAAAATAGGATGTGGAAAATGAAGACAACTAGATCATGAGTAAAATAAAATAAAATAAAAATGTTTTGTCTGTTTTTTTTTTTGTTTTGTTTTTTTAGTTAGGGACATCACCACAGCCTGCCACCCACACAAAAAACCCTAGGATAGGATATTAGAATAGTATACTTATTAATACTTATTTTTCATAATTGTAGCAGCGACCCAAGCACATCAGCTAGTGGCAAGAGTCTCCAGATGTCACTTGAGTGTTCGACAGGCCACACTTAACTAAATTTAGAAGAGGATTTCCTCCTTTCATATCCTCTGTTGCAAGTCTGAAACTCCTCTTTTGAGTTTCCACAACCTTCAGGACATGATTTGATGCAGTCCTCAAATCAGACCGCATACTCCAAAATATTGCCACAGTGTATAAATTCCTTCAAGCAGGGCAGAATGAATAGATTTCAGGAGAAGTAGATGAAATTTGCAATATTTTCCTAAGAAGGTTAGCCAGGTCTCTCCTTTTAAATCAATCCAGCACGTGTTTTTGCAAGATAGCATACATTTTGAATCGCATAGGATAAACAATAATGAAACTGCTAGTAAAAATTGGCCTTCTATGTTCCCTTCTAAAAGTGTGTAGGTATCAAAACATCAAAACCAATTTTAAAAGTTCATATTGTAACATTGTATCTCTATATACAAAATGTTTGAATGCAGGTATGTGTCACTATATACTGTATAATAGCAAACTGTAATGCTATTTCAGGGATGACCCCCAAAAGCTGGATGCTTTTATAATGGACAAAGCACTTTTAGACTATGAAGTGTCTATTGATGCAGACTGCAAGATGCTGACAGTGGGGAAGCCTTTTGCGATTGAAGGCCAGTAAAGTAATTCTTCTCAGCTGTTATTGTTTCTAAGTGATGGAGTGAATGAACTACTGTGCACATGCTGATAAAAAATATATATATTTCCCATTCGTCCACAGGCTATGGCATTGGGCTCAAACAGAACTCTCCTCTGACCTCAAATATCTCTGAGCTGGTCAGTCAGTACAAATCTGATGGTTTTATGGACATGCTGCATGATAAGTGGTATAAGGTGGTACCCTGCGGTAAAAGAAGCTTTGCAGTCACAGAGGTGAGTCCGATACCAACTCAAAAATCAGAGATGCTATCATTTTGATGAAGTTCAATCAAGAAAGTGTATCTGTCTAAATGGTTTGATGAAACATTTGCTTTCGAATCAGGAGTGGGGCTTATATGAGGGGCTGTCTACTTTAAGGGACACCTTATTTCTAGAGATTATTGTTGTCTTGATTACAGAGACCGTCTCTGCATTTGATAAATAAATAGTTTAATCTAATATTATCAACCCAGTCTCATGGCGGTTTGTGACTAAATCACAAAATTTAATTTAATCTATTTATTCGTGGCAAGGACACGTTTATTTTGTTATTTCCGTAAGTCCAGCACATTTTTTAAACTAAGATTCCATTGGAAGCATCTTAGTTTAAAAAGACGTGCTGGACTTACGAAAATAACAAAATAAACGTCTCCCTGCCACGAATAAATACCGTGAGACTGGGTAGCATATTATATTACCTATAATATGCCTATTGGGCATATTACCATCACTTTGTTCTCCTATTTTATAATGTTCAGTGCTTTGCTACAATCTGTGTTGTTAAAAGCGCTATATAAATAAAAGTGATTGATTGATTGATTGATTAATAGGACTAAAAATAACAACTTCTGATCTGTTCACATATAATGCAATGGTATTTTTCCATTGTTTTTGACCATTGCGTTCGCATTTCACATCTTTTGCGTGTAAGGTATGTGCACATACCTTAAATAAAAGTACACCTCTTGCCCTTTGAAGCCATGAACAATTCCAGCTGCATTTCAACCCAGCATCCAGCTGTTTAACCAGAGCTGCATCGTTCTGCCCAAACACACTAAAATAATGTTTGTATTAGCGTTAAAAATACTTTGGCATTAAATTAAAAAACTCTCTTACAGGTACGTTCACATGGGCATCTAAAAACGTGTGGAAAACGCGTTGCGTTTCAAAGCACTTGGGTGCTCGCGTTTCTGTAGCCTCTGCTGTTATTAGGCAACCATGAAGGCACTGTCAGTTATAAAAACATTTCTGCTTTGGATTTTAAACTGCGTGGTTCTGTTTAAAATAAAGATATGAATTTGGTGACACATACACAACAAAATTAAATTGTGGATCTCTCCCCTGTGGTCTTCTCCCACATGGATTGTCCAGGAAGAAACGGCGCCCTGGATGTCAGTGGATGGCGAGCACGGTCTACGAATGCTATAACAGCCCTAATATATATATATATATATATATATATGTATATATAATTCTATCATCATCTCATGGAACATAAAATAAAATATTTTGAAGACTTTTGGGAACTAATATGTTTTGGTTACCGATGACTTGCATTGTATGAGCAAAAAATACTGAGACGTTTTTCAAATTATCTTGTTTTTTTATACCATAGTTTATGTTAAGCTGCTGTAGCCTAAATGTTTATGGCCCGGTTTCACAGACAGGGCTTAGCCTAAACCAGGATTATGCCATAGCTTAATTAGAACATTTAAGTAATTTTTATAAACATGCCTCAGAAAAAAAGCATTATTGGGGTGCATTTTAAGATAAAACAATGGTACTGACATGTTTTAAGATCACTCAGTGCAAGTTTCTTTCACTTTCAATCTAGGACTAGGCTTAAGCCTTGTCTGTGAAACTGGGGGTATGTGCAATAACTGTAACGATGGAGTGACGAGGAGGCGTACTGTTTTATAACAAAGACTGAGTGAAAACAGGCAAAGTCGTTTACCAGCAAACAGGGATATCAAAGGCAGAGACATAAGGATGGTTCGAAAATGTAGCGTGGGTCAGGCTTACAGCAAACAGTGTCCAGGGGGCGAAGCAAAAGCGAGAGTCCGGGGGCAAGCAAGGTTGAGGACAATAAATCCAATAACAGGGAATACAAGGAAGTATAGAACACTAAGGGAAGTGCAATACATACACCATCAATGATCCGTACATACACAAAGACATGCGGGGCTTATATACACACAAAAATTAGGCTAGGGGGTGGAGGAATGCATGAGTAGTCAAGACAACAGACAAGGTAGGAGGAGACATGAGTTCATAATAAGAGTCCAGGGATAGTAACGGAACCTTAATGGAACCTTGGAGCTGGAGTGCCATCTAGTGGCTTTCGCTGGCAACTCTAGCTGGGGTGTAACCCCCCCCTTTATGTAGAAGCCAGTGGGGCAGATGGCGGAGAAACCCACCTGGGCGGAGCAGATGGTGGAGAAGCCCTCCGGGGCAGAGCAGATGGTGGAGAGGCCCACCAGGGCGAAGCAGACGGTGGAGATGCCCACCTGGGTGGATCAAACGGCAGAGACGCCCTCCAGGGCGGAGCAGGAGATCAGACTGCACAGAGGAGCATAAACATGTTAATGGTGGCCGGTTCGGGGTGAGTGGTCCCGTTAACCGGGGCAGGTCCAGGTGAGAGTTCGACAGCTCCAGGGCCTGATTTAGGGCAGGGTAAAAGTTCAAGGGCCTCCGTGGCCGGTTCAGGGCAGGGCGAGAGTTCAAAGTCGACCTCCCTGGCCGGTGCAGGGTAAGGCGTGAATTCCGTAACACCCCAGACGGACCGATTTGGAGTTTGTGCAGCCACCAGTGGAGCCTCTGGAGAATCTATGACCGAAGTTCCAGTTCCGACATGACGATCGCTGCGTTCACGAACGTGCTCTTCCACCTCTCCCACGGTGAAAGATTTATCACAAAACAAAAGCACAGAGTGCCATCTAGTGGCTTTCGCTGGCAACTCCAGCTGGGGTGTTACAATAACGTGTATGTTGAATCAATGAAATACTTATTTCTAAAACTACAATTTGATATATACTTAATTCTTTCATAGCTTTAAATAATATTCTGTGGCTATTCTGTGGTTATTTTTTCAATTGCTTAGATTAATTCATGATGTAATTAATTAGGTTAAATTTTTGACTGACAGCCCTATTATTTGTCATGAATGAGTCCGAAACGTTCGGATCCAAATGCAAAAAGTTTTTTTGAGGTCGACAGATCACGGTCAAAACAACAGCAAACTGGATTACGAAGATAAGGCAAAAGACAAAGTCGAGGTACACAGGCGGATGGTCAAAAAGGCAGGCAGCGAACATACGAGAAACGATAAAAGAGAAAAGATCAAGACACGGATGGGCAAACAAAGGAGAAACGCTCAGGAATCACAAAACTTCGCAACAAGTATGACAAACAGACTGGTATTTATGCAGGTGATAATGATTGAGTTATTGAACCTAACTAGATACAGCTGTGGAGGAGAGGTGCATTCTGGGGAATGGAGTCCTGTACATGAAATGGGGAGACAGAGACAAACAAACAGGCTGAGAATGTGACATAGCCCCCTCCCTAAGGGCTTAGGAGCCGGCAGGAACATCCTCCAGGGCGGGGCAGACGGCGGAGAAGCCCATCTGGGCAGACCAGGCAGTGAAGATGCTCTCCTGAGCTGACCAGACAGTTCGTACGATCTCCAGGGCGGAGCAGGCAACGGAGCAGCCCACCTGGGCCTACCAGGCAGTGAAGATGCTCTCCTGAGCCGATCAGACAGTTTGTACGCCCTCCAGGGCGGATCCGACAGCGGAGAGGACCACCGGGACACACCAGGCAGTGAGGATGCCCTCCAGGGCGGAGTAGACGGCGGGGATGCCCACCTGGGCAGACCAGGCAACGGGAACGTCCTCCAGGGCGGAGCAGATGGCGAGGATGCCCTCCAGGGCCAACCAGACAGTTCAGGTGCCCTCCAGTGCCAACCAGACAGTTCAGGAGCCCTCCAGGGTGAAGCCGATGGTAGAGACGCCAACCTGGGCTTGCCAGGTAACAACCATGCCCTCCTAGGCCGAACAGACCAAGGTAACGCCCTCTGAGACCGAACAGATGGTGGTAGCGCCCTCCTAGGTTGCTCAGACAGTGATAGCCCCCTTCTAGACTGAATCAACTGTGATATCGCCATCCAAGACCGGCCCGGGCAGTGACTCAGAGACCTCCATGGTTTGTGCAGCCACCAGTGAGATCTCTGGAGATTCTACAACCGAAACCGACATCTCCAGAGGTAGTGCAGCCTCTGGCGGACCTGAAGGAGTCTCTGAGCCCCACACAGGTTCCGGAGGTTCTGACCATGGTATTCTACGGGCTTCCCGGGGCTCGGGTGAAACGTTAGCCTCTGGCAAATCAAGTGGCTCCAGTAAATCAAGTGCCTGTGGACCTGGATCACAGACCGAGTCTGGCGGATCCGGCCACATTGAACCTAAATCGCAGACCACTGCTTCTGGACACGGCTCCTCATACCGTGTTACGGGGTTGGGACCCGTTACTGGCAGTCTAGGAACCGCGAGGACCTTCTGCAGCTCCTCAGGCTGCGTAACCGGGACCGACAGACTAACACACGGCTCCTCGTACAGTGCAATGGGGCTAGAACCCATTACTTGCTGTCTAGGAACCGCAAGGACCTTCAGCAGCCCCTCAGGCTGCGTAACCAGGACTGATTGGACAACACACGGCTCCTCGTACCATGAAACGGGGCTGGGACCCATTAACTGTGGCGTTGGTAACGCAAGGATTTTGGACAGCTCCTCAAGCTGCGTAACCGTAACCGACTCGACACCACACAGCCCCTCTTGCTGTGATACGGGGTTACCACCCGTTATTTGCGGGTTTGAGGCCGCAGGAACAAACGGCAGTTCTCCTGACTGCACCACTGGCATAGACTGGGTTTTGAACAGCACTCCTGGCTGTGAAACCTGGCCAGGCTGGACATTAAACAGCTCTCCAAGGCTGTATATCTGGGATGGACTGGACACCACACTGCCCCTCTTGCTGTGATGTGGTGGTGGAACCCATCACTAGCGTATCAGGAGTCGCTAGGATGGGTGACAGCTCCCCTAGCTGTGATACCGGAACTGACTGGGTTAAACACGGCTCCTCGGACCGTGACTCAAACTCAGAACTGGGCAACGGCTCTCCTGGCCGTGAGTTGGGGACTGGGCTCGACTGCTTCACCTGGTTGGGGCTTTGTATCTGACCGGGGAAATGGAGGTTTGAAGCATCTGGACGAAGCTAATGGAGGGTCCGTTAACTTGGAGGAAAGTCTTACAGGCCTGGAAGCGAACCCGGCGTCCACAGTGACGTCACCCTTCACGCCGGGGACAATGGGCATGAAAACTAAGGTGGAGGAGGACTTGGGCCTCAGAGGACTCGTTGACTGAGACTTGGGTACAGCGGCCATCTTGCGGAAAGTTTCGGGTGTTGACACTAAATGACCTCCATATTGTGCCGGTTTATTAAACGGAGTTCGACGGATTGCGAGACGAGATCCGGGCATCTGACGATAGTTTCCTGACTTCTCAGATGTGATAGTCTCTTTGTGTGCAACCTCGGGTCCGGCAGCCATCTTGTGCACAAGCTCGGGATCGGTGGCCGTCTTGTGAGCAAATTTGGGGACAGTGGAAATCTTGTGAGAGGCAGACCTTTTGTACTCGGGAGCGGCGGTGATTACTTGCGATGGCTGTGGCAATTCATTGTCACAAGCTCTTACCCATCCCAGGCATGTATATAACGCTACATCCCAGCTCAAGCCTGTGGTATCAGGGAGATCCATAGGGCAATGATAGGTGGCGCCAACACGGAAGACGGAGATTAACACCTTGTCACTGTAATCTGTGGTTTTTGATAGTTCATAAAATTCTGTGGTGTATGTGTAGAAAGGCAGATCCCTCTGCATGAGCGCGCTGAATTGAGCAGCAAAATCCATACCTGCAGCTAGTTGTTCTTTGAATTTCCCTTGAGATCGTGGGACTTAACTCTCGCTGGATCCTGGTGTGGCGAAGTTTTCTGTCATGGATGAGTCAGAAACGTTTGGATCCAAATGCAAAATGTTTATTTGAGGTCGACAGATCACGGTCAAAACAACAGCAAACTGGATTACGGAGATAAGGCAGAAGACAAAGTCGAGGTACACAGGTGGATGGTCAAAAAGGCAGGCAGCGAACATACGAGAAATGAGGAAAAAACAAAGATCAAGACACGGATGGGCAAACAAAGGAGAAACGCTCAGGATTGGAACACTAGGGAATCACAAAACTTCGCAACAAGTATGACAAACAGACTGGTATTTATGCAGGTAATAATGATTGAGTAATTGAACCTAACTAGAAACAGCTGTGGAGGAGAGGTGCATTCTGGGGAATGGAGTCTGTACATGAAATGGGGTGACAGAGACAAACAAACAGGCTGAGAATGTGACATTATTACCATTATTATACAAATGTTTGTGTCTAAATACTTTTTTGGAAACCTAGTTACATCTTTTAATAATTGTTAAGTGAATAAAATTTCAGAAGAGTATTATTTATTTGAAATATTTGTAAATATTGTAAGATTATAAATGTCTTAACAGTAATTTTTACTGAAAAAAATGTATGTCCTTGTTTTTGTTTGTTTCATGCACATTAAATACAGCTTATTTTACAAACACAGAATTGTATTCTACTGAGAAGTTACTGCATTAATATTCTTACTATTCTTACGATCTTGCTTTTATCATCATTTACAGACCTGTGTATAGTTCTATTCATGCATTATTTTATTTTTTCATTCTCAAATGTATTGTTTGCTTGTTTAATTGCGTTAGGGCTTTGAGAGCTCTGGTGAAGAGGAATGTTTTCAGAGGATAATAACTATGATTCATTCCTCATAGATGACTTGGAAGAGAGTGCATTCAGACTACTTCTGTGATGGTTTAATGGTGTTAATCCTTATTTGCCATGGCACTTAAAATGTCTACTTATATAGACATCGTATGTTGTGTCTTACAAAATAAGCTAAACAATATGAAGTTTTAAGGAACTAAATACTGACAAAGTTTAATTCATTGCTAAACTGTTCCTCTTTTCTAACCTTGACTTTCTGTTGTCGTCTTCAGACGTTACAGATGGGGATAAAGCACTTCTCAGGATTATTTGTCATGCTGTGTGTCGGAGTGGCCCTGTCTCTGCTCACCACACTGGGTGAACACATCGTCCATCGCTGGCTGATACCCAGAATGCAGCAGTCATCACAGCATAAGTACTGGCTCCACACCAGCCAAGTGAGTTCATCTGCACAATTCCACGCTGGTTTTTATTACACATAATTATATGTCATCTTGGTGACACATTGTAGCATTAAAAGAGAGCTTTGCTCATTACTCGCTTTGGAATTCTCAGCGCCACTTTTCTTTAATAACACTTAATTTAATTTTTTTTCAGCGATTACATCGAGCACTTAACCCGACTTTCAAAGAAGACAAATTACAGACGGTTGCAAAACCAGAGAAAAGGTAAACTGATTTCATAACAAATGAGCTTTTAACTAATCATTCAAGCAACACTGAATTGAAGTACTGAATTAAAGTAGTGTAATTCTCAGAAAACTTTGCTATTTAAAAGCCTTATAAAAAAATAAAATTTAAATGGATTGATCTTTCTGACATCATATGAATATACTAAATAAAGTTTCTCTTACAAGCTTTTACCAGTATTTTGTTGTATTTTTTTATATGGTTTACTTATAGTTATATTGTCTTTAAGTACTGTTCGCTTCTGATAGAAGTAATTAAAGACTTAATCATGCCACTTTAAAGAATCAGTGTTACTTCAGTGCCATTGATATGTTATTATTAATTGTTAAGAATTTAGTAATATTTTTAGTTAGGTTTTTAGTTTTGCATTTAATTTCTTAATTTTCAATTATTGCTATATGCTGTGTTTTTTACCATTTTTATTAGATTAAGTTTTACATTTTTCTATTTAGCTTTATTTTAAATAATTGAAGAGCTTAGCATTTGAGAGCTCTGGTGAATTTAAGATTTGACTTACAAAAACACAATTCATGAAGGCTGCATCTCTCACGAACATTTTTTTGTCCTTATTAAGCTGCAATGTTGGAAACAACCAACAAATGCCGTGGAACTCTTCGGGAACCTCTAACTGCAACAGACGAAAACTGTCCAATCAAGAGGGACAACAAAATGACCTGGAATGTTCTCATTGTAAAGAGCTGCTGTCCCCACAGGACAAGAGACAGCTTCCGTTACAGGCCACATCCAATGGAAGAACCGACTTGCTGGGCCTTTCCCAGAACCCCATAGTACAGGAACTGACAGACCTGGAAACACAAATCCAGCTTATCAAAAAGCAACTACAGCTTGCCATGAAGAAGAAAAAAGAGCTGGAACAGTATCAGAAGGCAAAGACTTCAGCCGAGTCCTAGACTCGTGGGAGATTTGGCTGTTTTATGGGTTACGTTGTTCAAAGGCTCGGACCTAACGGTTGATTATTTCAATTGTGGCTCCTAAGGGAAGCAAGACTTTCTCTGCACATTCTCTGAAGTGCTTTTTTATTTGGATGTTTTTTTTTAGTTTGATTCTTCATTGAACTGAACTTGAAAAAAAAGACAAAAGAAAAGAAATGTAGTCGAATATATAAATTGGATATAAGCTGTGTGTATTTCTGTCTTCCCAGAAGTTACATTCTGAGGATATCCTGGTTTTATGCAGCAACGTGGAAAAAAGACTGTCCATAACTGCCTAAAGGGAAGACATTTATGTGTCAAAATGACATTTATTTAAGATGTCAAACTGTGATGTATGATAGCATCTCCTGCATATTGATACACAGAGCTGAGAACAATTTTTTTAAGAAGAAAGCCATGCCGTCGTCTCTCTGGAGTTGTAGCGAGAAAGTGTTAACCTTGAACACACGGTTGTTAACCTTGAATTGTTATGTTTCTATTAATTAAAATGGCTTTGAGATATATGTCTGTGAGGTTAAGTTCTTTCAAACCTTTTGTGACTATATTTGCAATATAAAGAACTGTAAGAGTTTTCTAAATGGATAACTAATTATATTATTGTATTTATATTATTTTTTATTGTTATTTATTATATACTATATTTGTTATTCATAGTGGTTACTGGGAATTAGCATATGGAAATTTTCAAATGATGTAAAAAACCCAATAAACATTTAAAGGAGCAGCAAGAATCTATAACAGCAGTTTAAGTCTGGGTTCATATTTCACAGGCTATTGAGAAAGCAGGCAGACTGCGTGCAAGCTTTGTATTAAAGTAAAGTAAAAAAAGGAGGTAATACAGAGAGAACAGCATTTTTAACAGTTTGAGGATGTCTGTGAGGATGGGTCGCCTAAGCAGTATTCATTTTACTAACACTCAATTAGGTTTTCACAGGATTAATAAAAGGGAGTCCATAAAATAATTCGCCCTAAAATGAAAATTATTTAATTAATTACTCACCATAATGTCGTTCCAAACCCATAGGACCTTCATTCATCTTCGGAACACAAATTAAGATATTAATTAGCAAGAGCTTTCTAAGCCTCCCAAAGACAATAAGGCCAAGAAAGGTACCAAAAACATAGTTAAACAATCCATGTGACATCAGTGGTTCAATCAGAATGTTATGAAGCAGCAAGAATACTTTTGGGCGAAATGACGTGGTGTCAATCACGTTTTCACACTGCTTCATTACTTTTTTTTTTTTTACCTAAAAAGTACTCTTGTTGCTTCATAACATTCCATAATATTTCCAGTTGAACCACTGATGTCACATAGATTATTTTGACAATGGAGCATTCAATGTGTAAAGACCCTTGCTGTCTATGGGACGATCAGAAAACTCTCGGAATAAATCCAAAACATCTTAATCTGGGTTCTGAAGATGAATGAAGATCTTAAGGGTTTGGAACGACATGAGGGTGAGTAATTAAGAGACATAATTTTCATTACTGGGTAAACGATTCCTTTAAAGATTAACAAAATGTTTCCATTTGTGCAATATTACATTCCGTTTGAAAATATAGAACTTTTCTGTTCTCCAAATAGGCAATAAGTCAAAAGAGAATATCAAATATCAAAACCTTTTCATGTCACTATGATCAAACACACAAATCCCATTCAGTAAAATGTTAGGGTGCTACGAAGAACAAACATGAGAACACAAGGCAGCGAACATTTTCAGCAGATGTTAATTATCGCATAGGCTGAATGGGAATCGTCTATAGGCAAAGTTGGCTCCTCTGTGGCCTAGTTAAACCATCCTAACCCATCAGCTCACTGCTGCTTCAGTGCCCTGCTACATGAACTATCTGCATCTGAAGCCCTCGGGATGTTGATTACAGATTTATGTCAACTTTTCATTCTCTTTGTATAATAATGACTTGAATCATGACTTGAATGACTAAAGAGGCTGAAATCCTGCTATAAGTAGCAGACACTCTTATTTGTTGGTCTGTTAATTACTGTGAGACATTCAAACCCTGAAGCAGCAAACAAGACAACACACTGCACAGGTGGCATGAAGATTTGATGCTTATGGGCAATGATTTGTTTACTCCACATTTAATGCTATGTGTATTTTATGTTTGCTGTGAAGGATTTTATTTGCCTATATAACTATAGACAATTAAACTACCAAGTTTTTTTTTTCACAACTGCTCTCCTGTGGTCATATCTCATGTGATCTTCTCTTTGGAGAGAAGTATGTTTTAGTTACATTTAACTGGGCAGGTCAAACCTGCACTGGATGGGAAAAGTTCTTTTGAAGAGTTCATGATTCCATTAATGAGTTTATACTTTCTAAGCACAGCTATGGTCTTTAATTAAAGGGGCGCTTCTTTAAATGATAAAATAGTTCAGGTTGATGTAGTATGACCCAGCTTGAAATACTGTATAGTTGCTGGTTTCAGTCCTGAGCAGGAGCTAGTTGCTTAGAACCAATTAAACCAGCTCAAACCAGCATCCATGCTTCAAATAGCCTGTCCTCCAAAAAAACGACCCTATAGTTTATTTTGTGTAATTACCTTTTTATGACCTATATTTACATTTTAAAGGTAAAAAATAATAATAATAATAATAATGGGTAACACTTTATAATAACTCCACACTATGAAACTATGAACGAATAGTTAAGCATTAGTAAGCATTTATTTAATCCTTTATAAACCATTGTTCCAACATTATTACGCTTTCGTAAACAGTTTACAAGTGCATCTATAAATGCCTTGTTCTTGAGCATATATAATGCATATAATATAATGTAATATAATTGTATTTTCATACTTTATTAATGATCAGTTTATTTTTTTTTTTAATTAGTACGTTATTTACAAACCAGTTATTTAGGAGTTGTGAGTGTTTAATAAGACCATTTAGAAAGTCTAAGTAAATGATTAATATATTACATTAATTAATCTTATTATTTAGACACATGATAATAGTTGCTCAGTGTGTTAATAAATGCTTTATTAACACATGTTCCAGCTGTAATTTATGATTAAGTCAGGTAGTTATAAAGCATTTTTGCCAGACGTCTGTTTTTGTGAACTCATCCAAATTGAGGACTATTTATAGCTTAAAAATAGTAATTACTCAGATGTAAAGGCTAATTTATATTCAAAACAAAGTTAAACACACACAACACAGAGGGATACAGAACACAGACATATTATTTCAAAATGTAAAAAATGTAATCGCACAACTGTACACTTGATAAATGAAAAACAAACCTTCAGTTTCATAGAAAAAATAAATTAAAGTGTACAGATGTTTAGTTTTATATTTTTTTGCATCTTGGAATTGATAGTACTATATCCCTCTGTGTTGTTTGTTTATGTTTTCTTTTATTCTGAAGATAACTGTCCATTTAAGTATCCTATGTAAATTTAGATATGCTTATAAATCAAGAACAAGGCATTTATAGCTGTATTTATAACCTGCTTACTAAAGACTATTAATGTTGAACTGACTATTTACCAATGTTTAACTAAAGATTCATAGCATGTAGTTATTATAAAGTGTTACCAAATAAGGACTGTCATTACCAGTCAAAATGCATATTTTGTTAAAAAAAAGTATGCAGACTTTTAACACTGATCTCACAGTGATTAAACATATTTTACTAGGCCATATGAAAGACCACACCTAAACCTACCCGTTACAAAAATCAAGCAAAATCATGAATAACCGGGTTTTATGAGCACATGTGTTCTCTGGGTTCTAACCACTGATCTCTATATATTTTATGTTATATATTATAGATCAGTGGTTCTAATGCATTTATGGAAGATGGCCAACTCTGACAATGTGTTTCATATTTTTGTGGACCTTGACAGTGAAATTGACCTTGCAGTTAATGGGACGGTCACAAGCCTGTCGGTTTTCATCAGCTTGCGATTGAATTATGCATCAGATTCACTTTTGTTCATATCATCGGTTTAGCTGTAGTGCAGATGGTTTGTTATTTTAAAACATCATTAGAGTCTCATGGATGGGGTTTTGGTTCCTTGCCACTGTCGCCTCTTGTTAAAAGCAATATATAAATAAAAGTGATTGATTCATAGAGTTATAGCACCACTCAATAGAAATTTCAAATCAGAATTGTGGTGATGCCTACAAAACCTAGCTTGGCTTCCGCAACTATTAAGTTCATAGGAGCTTAGTCTGGCAAAGCTACCTTACTACCCGCCTTCTGGGAGGCAGTTTTAACCTGCGTCTATCATATACTACGAATCTACAACCAATCAGACCACTCATTCCGATGACGTATCGTAGCGACGGAACCTGAGGCCACCGTAACCAATTGTAGCTAGATTCATTAAAGCAGTAGGAAAATGTCTTTGCTTACTTTAATTACTTCTGCTCCGTTTTCAAAGAAAACCTGTCATGAAAATTTCTCAAAACAGCTGCAACAGCAGAGTCGAATGATTGTTGCTGCTCGGTACACGCCATGTTTGAAGGCCGGTATGGTTTCGGATCACTGCTGCGTCATTGCGTACTGCTGTGCTGGGGAGAGCTCGTTTCTCATTGGTTCCCACTTTTTGGGAACGTAAATGCTCTAAAATGGCAGCTTTGCCAGACTAACTTTGCTTGCGAAATGAATGTAGCATCAAAGGAAGTATGGGCGGGCCCAGGCTATACAAAACCAGCATTACATAAAACATAACAAATATTACGATACCAACACCCAGTGGACACTTGATATTGAATATGTCACAAAGCTTACACAATGGTACATATTTGACGCTAAAAAATCTATGATGTTCTATGAAACAACCAACTTTAAAACATCAGTTTTCTTATTGCTGAAAATTAGATAATTTATTGTGAAGTGTGTTTTCTCTAAGGTACATCACCAGTGTAAGCTTCACAGTGAATACCTCTACATACTCTCGTCAACATAGTACATAGTTACAACAAAAACGTATCTTAGGGACCTTTTTCCACACTCTACCCCAAATCTTCTGACATTCAGATTCAGATATGAAGTTCTGTATAAAAAAATTTTACCTTTAGAAAAAAAAAATTCAAGTCAGATATGACAGAAGGGAACGATAGAGCAGAAAGGTAGGCCAGGCACGAAGGTGAATCTGTAATGTAAAAAAAAAAAAAAAAAAAGATGAGAGCTGCAAGATGTAAGCTAGATGCAGTGTAATGCTAAAAATGCGGTCATAATTTACTGACAGAAAAAAGAAGTTTGACAAAATTACATTTTAAATGTTACTTATTGTTACGAAGCGGCCTGGAGACAGATGATAAGTAAAACAGTTAAAGTTTAGTAACAATGAGTTCTCAGATGCAACGTCAAGAGAGTTCAGGTGAGTAAAGTAATGCAGTAGAGTCTTTGGGATGGATTAACTGGATACTGATACTGGTATTTCCGTTTGCAAATGGTCACAGGAGACTGGACGAGGGAGAGACGAAGACACCACAACCACACACCACAATCCAGGAGAACGAGAGGGGAATTCATGAGAGCTGGAAGACACAAAGGGATCTAGGAGACAATGGAGACAGGTGAGTAATAACAGGTAAGTATTTGCTAGAAGTCACTTTCGAGAGATCGAGTAGTCCACATCTCTAGAATGAGCTCAGACGTCTAATGCTGGGTGGTGTGTGGTTTTATGTAATTATAGATGAGGTCTTGATTGGTGTCAGGTGATTCGTGGCAGGTGCTCAGTATTCTGGTGATTGTTATCTTAGTGAGAGAGTGAGGGTGGAGCCTGGCGTGGATGTAACACTTATCAAACTCAATGAATATCAGTCAGTTTGAAATTTGATGCATTTATTTATTTTTTATTTAACATGTTTGATAATTTGCACTAATAGATATGTGCATTACCTTAAAACTTTTTGGCCTAATAAATATGCTCAAGTAAGACTTAAAGAACCCACCTTTAAATGTACTCTTTAAAGTAGAAAAAGTACTCTTGAATATTAAAAACCCAAGTTATTTAAGCAAAAGCTTAATACCATCTATAATTCTGGAACATTTTTATAATAATCCTATTATTGCTTGAAGAAAAATGACAGAGTGGTGTTAGACGTGAAATCATTAGTTGAAATAAGACTGCAGTGCAGAAAGTTTCATGTCTAAATCTTCTGAAACTTTGTATCATAAGACAGTGAATCTTTCAGTAGTGTAGTATTGAATGGACTTTTCCAGCTCACTCATTTGTTTTAAACACAAAGGTCTTGCCCAGAGAACCACAAAAAAAAAACCTATTTTTACTGAGGTACTATGAAGCTTCTTAACTGATAAAATGAGCAATGTATTTCTGAACAATGTATGTGTTAAACAAATAATAGTTTATGCTTATAGTGAAGTACAATATTTACACTCTCACAAGATATATTTTTATTCTTTATCAGTTTATTATGGAAGTGGGTCTTGATGTTATTACTGAGATTAGCTCTGATAATTGATAGACTATAAAAATAATTTTTCAAAGTTGTAAATTAAACAATGATTTTTGGAGTGCATTTTACAAGACAATACTATTTTGGTCTTCTGCTTCAACATCTTATGTGTAATTAAATGTGTTACTTGCCATTTCTTTGTGATTATTGATAATTCCAAGTAAATTCTGCACTGATTTTATGGTATGGTTTCACATACTATTTTTAAAAACTAATAGTAGAAAGAACTGATACAGTGTACTGTAAGCAGTAGTAAGTAAAATAGGAATAGGTATATTCTTTTACAATCTCCAATTAATCAGCTTTGATGATAAAAGGAAAAGTGTAATAAAAGGAAAGTGAGGATATCAAAGGCTACCAATATGACTGAGGTCATCAGGTGGGCACACGTATTCCTTGCTGTTTTCCTTGAGGTTTCATTACTAAACCCATAACATCTACAGAGGTCACCCCCCTCTGTTTATTACCTTTTTTCTGTTTCTTTTTTTTTTCTCATTTGAGACCAAAGCATAGTCTTTTGTTTTCAAGCACAGCCAGTTCCAACTTCTCTCTACAGTTTCAGACAGGTATCTGATAGCCTGCTGTAGATTATTTCCTCTGAAAACATTTCTTTAAGTAGCCTACTTGTGGACACAGACACAAATCCTCTGTAAACTATTTTGACTGGGATGATGTGTTTTCTATCCCTATTGTCTTTCCTCTTATGCAATATCTGTGTACTTGAACTTCTTGTATGTGTGCTTCCTCAACTGCATCTTCCTAAGGCACCGTTAGCTCTAGAATATATAACAGTCTATGTGAGTTGAAAAAAACAAGTTTTCAATCCAGATCAGCCTGCAATTTCTTATCTGCAACATTCTGTTTCTCTTTTTCTTGTTAAGTTGCTCGTGCCTTGGCCAGCTGATATAAAGCGTGCTTTTGAGTCAGCTGTCAAGGGGAAGGACATTTGAGCAACAGTTCACTAAAAATTTCAATTTGCTGTTATTTTTATCACCACCTGGTTGCAAAAGCATGTTCTAACCAAAGGTGTAGTAATATGAGTACAGTAAAAACATTCTGGTCATGAGATTATGGAACAAATGGCAATCAAATACATTCATTCTTTAAAAAAAAAATGAAAGCCACTCAAGTTATTGGACTCAGCTACAGACTATTTATTTGACAGACTACTCAGGAAAATATATTTAGCATTTCATATGAAATGCAAACTTTAAAGAAAAAACAAAACACAAGTCAAGAATAACAGGTTATTCAAACAGTGTTGTGTATTTCATGCTGAGTACATGGCCATTCAAAGATGCCCGAGGAGAACCCGATACAATGACGTGTAACAATTCAACACGTTTTCTTTAAATCTTACACCAAAAAATAGGTATACCAAAAACATTCCTGGAAAATCAGCAAGCAAAGTTGATCAAAATGCTTTATACAGATAACAAAAAGAATACAAAATGATCTTTGTCCAAAAATGTACAGGAAAAAAATCTAAAATAAAATCATTCTTTGTACAAATACCACATAACAACATCGATATTTGAATTACTTTATATATAGACTGTATATATTTACTTTTTGTGATGTAAAACATGACAAAGAAGGCAGAAATCGGGACATGAATTGAGCAGTGTCGACATTATGAGGGAAAGCTACAGCACTCTCTTATACAAAATGTACAAAACAGCTGCTTCTAGGTACAACTAGTTACAACATAATACTGTCTTTTTTCTTTTCTTTTACTTTTCCTTTTTTTTTTACAGTATGCCACAGTACAAAAAAACTTTTTGTGCCTAGAAGTGTTGAGGTGAAGCGAACGTGACCCGGTGCTGCCCCCTTAGTCATGTGACTTCAGTCATGGACGCCGAATGGTTCTGAAAGACAAACAAAATTGCATTTAGAGTAGTGCTGCGCCGTTCCAGACGGTAATAAGCATTTGACTCATCGCGTAAATGCTTTTTACCCATCAGGCACATTTAACAGAAACACCAGAGAGCTGTGGAGTGTGGAAGGCCAATTCCTGTTGAATCAAGCGTTTTAATTATCGTACTTGGCCAGATCGTGACAGAACACCTGATTTTTCTTTTTTCCCTAAACACATCGACTTGCATGGTATGGTTTCCTCAACCACTAGGGTGTTAAGCTGGTGTCGGAAGCAAAGGAGAATTCCTCTGACCCACATCTGCTGCTCAGGCGCTCAAGGTATTTCACTAGCTGGCTGTCAATAGAGCCGTCTCACAAGATTTTCCCTGCTGTAAACAGTGTCGGAATGAATTTGTAGAAGCAGCATTGTATTTCCCTGCATTATAAGGAATAAGCAAATAATAGAACTGCTGCAGGAACAGCTTAAAAGTTCAAGTGGGCTTACAAAACAGCAAAACTAATTTCAGCCAAATATGAACTGAAACTATACTATATGGCAAAATGCATTGCTTTAGACTGAAAACCAGTGATAGTGGAAAAGCATACCACATATGTGACCCTGGACCACAAAACCATGTCTTAAGTCGCTGGGATATGTTTGTAGCAACAGACAAAAATACATAGCATGGGTCAAAATTATAGATTTTTCTTTTTTGCCAAAATTCCTTAGGATAGTAAGTAAAGATCATCCATGAAGATGTTTAGTCAATTTCTTACTAAAAATATATTAAAACTTAATTTTTGATTAGTAATATGCAACTTTGACAACTTTAAAGGTGATTTTCCCAGCATTTCGATTTTTCTGTACATCAGATTCCAGATTTTCATGTAGTTGTATCTCGTTCAAATATTGCCCTATTCATACAAATCATTAATGGAAAGCTTATTTATTTAGCTTTCAGATCATATATAAATCTCAATTTCTGAAAATTAACACTTATGGTCACAAATTTGAAATGTGTTACTCTATATTAAAAAATTGTTTATATAACTGTAAAAACAGTGTTGTTACTGAACATTAGTATGGCCTAGTTCTAACAGTGCTGACATTAAATGCAAACATTCTTACTTGAGTGATATTGTTTAAATAAATGAGTTGGTGCAAGTTATTAAGCTCAAACTACTGTAGTAAAACAGCAAAATCAGTATGACGATATAGTATGTAATAAAAACAAACACTGCTCACTGTGAGCAGGACAAAAGAGAGATGGTTTGCAGAGATGTAGAAAAGAACACTACCTGTGCGCTGAGTGTCTCGAGAGGGCTTTCCACACGAGGGAATGTCATCAAGGGAAGACCGCGGTAATCCTCCTGCTTCTGTTTGGTAGGAGTGGAGTGAGTCCCTTTGAAGTTGTTCACTACACAGATTCCCTAACATGAAAAAAGCAACTTTTGAAGATTGTAATACAAACAATATTATCACTGCTTTATTATCATTATTATTATTATAAATAAGTGTAACAATAATAATATAAATTGTATAAACTATTAATAAATTATTAGTAGTATTATTAATAAATAATGCACTTTTATAAAATAGTAATAATAACAATTAATATGATGATGATTATTATTATTATATTTTACTGACCCTTGGTCAGTAGTTTTTTAAAAACTATTCCACCTTTTAAAAGTGTATTTAAATGTTTTTAGTCTCTTATGTTGCATTAATTTGTTTAAAATATTATTACAAAAATATTACAAAAATATTATTAACTATCGAAAATGATAGTACTTTAATATATTTTAAAATGTAATGTATTTATTTGGTGGTCTACGTTTCCAGCATCTACATAAATAAATAAATAGAAAAAACATTATGTATATACTATATATATATATAGAGAGAGAGAGAAAGAGAGCAGTCAACATTTGAAGTGGATCAAAAAAGCACAACTTTGATGAAAGGTTTTGATGCACTTCAAATGTTGACTACTGGATATTGTGTGTGTGTGTGGTGTGTGTGAAACAGTGAAACTCACCAGAAAAAGAGCTATGGAGCATCCTAATATAAATCCAGCAATGACGTCTGAGCAGTGATTGCGGTATTCTGATACACGGTTCAATCCAGTCAGGAAAGCAGCGCACAGGATTCCCAGACAAAGTACAGGCTTGGCCAGACGACTGCTTTTCGTCTTGATGGTGCTCGTGATGTACATCTGAAACAGTCAAGCGAAAACACACACACACAAGCTCAGGAATGGATTTATTGTGCAGCAGGCGACTGTGAGGAAATCAAGCTTAAATAAATACACGCTGCTTGCTCCACCTCAGGGAAATTATGGCCAATTATGGAGAATGGAATCAGAGTAAATACCATCTTATTCCCATGAAAGAGAGAGAAAGAGAGCTGCTCTAAACTCACCTCAACCAAAAAGAAAAAAAAAGACTTCATTACAAACCCTGCGATTCAACATCACTAACCTCACATCAAAACACACTGAAGATCTACTCAAAGTCAGTTTAAGAAATCTGATTTCTCTCATCAGTTTTGTTTTTCAAGACTCCTTAATGAACAAAGTACAGTAACTGCATTTATTTAAAATCTAATAAATCTTGTGAAATTCTTTTATAACACCATGAGAAACCTCTGTCACTTTTGATCAATTTAATGCATCTATGCTGAATAAAAGTATTAATTAATTTTCTTTTCTACTTTATTATTTTTCTGGATTATCTCTAACTAACATCACTAGCTTGACATTAAAGGTCTCAAAATCAGTGTGAGAACATGTATATTCATTTTGGCAAGACGTGTGGTTACACTTTGTCACGCTCAGGGAGTAGGCAGAGACAGAGGAGTAAGTTTTAACAGGTGAGAGTTTTATTTACAATCCAGATAGCCAGCATAAAGATTGCATCAGGTAAGTAATTCAAGGTAAGTATAACAAGTAAACAAAATCAACAGTCCCTACTTTGCAGATAATCAACGTAAATGGAAAGAGTAATACTCAGTCTTTGAAAACGGCTCTGGAAAGTGAAGCAGCCAAGTTCATTCAAAGCATTCGTGAGAATTGTCATTTCAGACTCAGGCAGGTAAGTGAATTGGTTTTCGAGCTCTGATGGAGGAGGGGGTTCTGGGTTGTCTGGAGGAGGAGGAGGGAACAAAGGGTTAACATGTCGTTTTAGAAGGGATACATGGAAGGTAGGTGCTATGCGATAATGAGCTGGTAGTTTGAGGAGGTAAGTAACATAATTTATACGTCGAACTATTGGAAAAGGTCCGATGTAACGTGGACTCTGCTTTCGGCATGGTAAGCGGAGATTGATATCTCAAGTGGACAGCCAAACCAGTTTCCCAAACTGGTACTCAGGTGTAGGTGCTCTGCGCGTGTCAGCCTGTCTCTGATGTCTCCAAGGAAAGAGTGGTGGTTGGAAACCTAGAACACATTGAAAAGGAGTTAATCCAGTAGATTCTTGTCTGAGGGAGTTTTGAGCATATTCAGCCCAGGGTAGATACTGGCTCCAGGAGTTTTGATGGTCATGGCAGTAAGCTCTCAGGTACCGACCAATCTCCTGAATTTTACGTTCAGTCTGGCCATTTGACTGCGGGTGATATACTGATGACAGACTGATAGAGACCCCCAACAGTCGGAAGAATTCTCTCCAGACCCATGATGTAAATTGAGAGCCTCGATCTGAGACTATATCTTCCGGGATCCCGAAATGCCTGAAGACATGAGAAAAGAGAGCTTGTGCAGTACTTAGAGCGGTAGGTGAGTCAGGTAAAGGGATTAACTTGCATGCTTTAGAGAATCTGTCTACGACCACTAGGATGGTTGTATATCCATCTGATTCGGGCAGGTCAGTGGCAAAATCGATGCCTATGTGAGACCAAGGTCTCTGGGGTATCGGTAACGGAACAAGCTTACCCTCAGGAAGATGTCTAGGGGTGTTGGTGATGGCGCAGATGGAGCATCCTCGGACATATCTGCGTACGTCTTGGGCTATCCCAGGCCACCAATACCTTTGGTGCATTAAGTGGTGAGTTCGCTGCGTTCCTGGATGCCCGGATCCTAGAGAGGTATGTACAGATTCCAATAATATTTGGCGAATGTTTTGAGGGACAAATTGCTTACCGGCTAGAGTTTCAGGAGGCACAGGTTCGAGCTGTAATGCCTGACTTATCTGATCCTGGATGGACCATTGGATGGGAGCTTGGAATATGGACGGTGGTAAGATTGGTTCTTATTGAAAAGTCGAACAGGGTGAAAAATAAGGCCCATCTAGCCTGGCGTGGATTTAGGCATTTCGCCTCACGAAGGTACTGTAGGTTTTTGTTGTCTGTGATAACCTGAAAAGGTATTTTGGCTCCCTCCAGCCAGGAGGGACCTGGCGAACATGAGAAAGGTGAGTGGTTAGATCAGGTGAGTATATTAAGAAATCATCTATATAGATAATTACAAATTTGTGCAACATATCTCTGAAGATCTCATTCATGAAGTCTTGAAATACTGCTGGAGAGTTGGCTAGCCCATACGGCATAACACAGTACTCATAATGGCCGCTAGGTGTCACAAAAGCGGTCTTCCACTCATCACCACTTTTCACCCGGATTAAATTATAAGCACTGCGGAGGTCTAGTTTACTGTATACTTTTGCCTGCCTGAGCTCTTCCAGAGTTGAGGGAATTAGAGGAAGTGGATAAGCAAACTTTACCGTAGACTGGTTTAGAATTCGATAATCAATGCAGGGGCGTAATCCACCATCTTTCTTTGCCACAAAGAAGAAGCTAGAGGCTGCTGGTGAGGTTGAAGGGCGAATGAAACCTTGTTTCAGAGCTTCTGCAACATATTCCTCCATAGCTTTTTGTTCGGGTAGAGAGAGTGGATATACGTGGCCCTTATGTAAAGTAGCATTAGGCACTAACGTGATTGAGCAATCCCATAGATGATGTGGTGGAAGTTTCGTAGCTGCCTTTTTGCTGAACACATCTGAGAAATCCTCGTACACAGAAGGAATTGGGGTCTTTATGCTCACCTCAGGACTTTCAATGGTGGTGGAAAAACAGGGAATGTCTCACTATGGAAGAGATGGTAAGCAGTTGTTAATGCAATATTTACTCCATTCCAGTATTTCACCTGCATTCCAGAGAATTCTTGGGTCATGAGTTTCCAACCAAGGTCGTCCTAAAAGCAGATCTATAGAAGCATCGGGTAATATCAAAAAGGAAATAGGTTCTTCATGAAGAAACGATGCGTAGAGTCAGAGTGGGTGTACAATACTTGATTGGACGTGAGTCGAGAGCCTTTCCCTGGATGGTGGTGATACGGTAGGCAACTTGGCTTTTAAGCTTTGGAATGTTGAAGACCTTCACACAGCGGGACGATATGAAGTTTCCTGCCGCTCCTGAGTCGACTAGTGCTTTCACAGGATAAAGGTATGTGTTAAAGACAATCATGGCATCTATTAGAGGTAAGATGTGTAAGTTATGTGAAACATGGCCCACACACACTGCAGATCTTGGTGGATTAACAGGACACTGTTGAAGGAGATGAGTGGCATCCTCAAAGACGCCGAGATCGTTCTTGAGGAGAAAGACAATATATGTTGGTTTGCATCGGCTCCTTAGCTGGTGCCACTACAGGTAAAGTTTCTTCACATGCAGATAGGTTTTGTGCTACTGTGAGTGCTCTCTTCAAAAAGGCGTCTAAGCCCACGTTGTCCTCATAAATGGCCATTTGAGAACGAATGTGTGGGTTAAGGCCACGGCGGAAAACCACCAAGAGTGCAGAGTCATTCCAGCCGCTAGACAACGCTAAAGTGCGAAAGTGAAGGATGTATTCATGCATAGGTCTTTTCCCTTGTGTTAACTGAAGGAGCTCCTCAGGGACGGTGAGTGCGGTGGTAGATTGGCCGAATACCAGGCGAAATTGTTGAAGAAATTGGTCGAGTGAGGATAAATGAATGCTCTCTGATGTCCACAAAGGCTCGGCCCATTATGATTATGAAAGCGATCTTTGTGCGATCTGAGGGAAAGAGGCGTGGCTGTGCCTTTATGTAGAGAGAGCATTGGAGAAGAAACCCACTGCAAGAAACGCTGTCTCCAGAGAACTGAGCAGGGCGTGCAACGGGACTGGATGGCTGATTTTGAGCGCGTACTTCATTCAATATCTGAAGGAATGTCAGGTAAGGTTCCGATGCGGCTGCACCTTCTGCTTGCTCCATTTCTGTCATGTTTTTGAGGGGCTGAGCTTCTGTCACGCTCAGGGAATAGGCAGAGACAGAGGAGTACGTTTTAACAGGTGAGTGTTTCATTTACAATCCAGATAGCCAACATAAAGATCGCATTAGGTAAGTAATTCAACGCAAGTATAACAGGTAAGCAAACTCAACAGATAATCAATGTAAATGGAAAGAGTAATACTCAGTCTTTGAAAACGGCTCTGGAAAGTGAAGCAGGTGAGTTCATTCAAAGCCTTCGTGAGAATTGTCCTTTCAGGCTCAGTCAGGTAAGTGAATTCAAAGCCTTCATGAGAGTTGTCCTTTCAGGCTCAGGCAGGTAAGTAGAAGGTGAGCAGAAAGAGCATTAGCTCCACCATAATTCATTGAAGTGACCTTGAGCTCAGCCAAAGCATGTTAGGCTGAGGCTGCGCATATATGGGGTGAATGGTGATTGAGGACAGGTGTTTAGAATTCAGGTGATTGAGATCGAGTAACTTGTGCTGATTCCGGAGTGTCAGGTTGAGATGCATTGGTGACTGATCCGGGAACAGGTGCTTGTGAAGATGTGACACACTTACTGTCTTTGTATGGTTTTACATACAAACAAATAAATTACATTTTGAAATATATTAAGGTACTATTATTTCAAGCATATAACAATTACTATTACTGCTTTGCCCCCCCCCCACTGCTGTTAGACATCTGAAGAAAAAAAAAAATTTAAACACTTATCTATTTAAATTTCTAAATTTTTCTTAAATGTCTATTTGATAGCATATTAGTGTTTGGTTTTGTTATCTAAATTATATCAAGATAAGTATTGGTAACAACTTTTAATAAACACAAACTGTACAGAGGTAAGTTACACTGTACAATGCAGTGTAACTATATTTGGAAAAAAATTAAAAGGTTTTTCACAATGTTATAGAAGAACATTTTTGTTTAAATTGTTCCGTAAAGAACATTTAACATCTGAAAGGTTCTTTAGATTATAAAAAAGTAATAAAGATAGCAATGTGAAGAATCTTTTTAAGGGATTGGTCACCCAAAACTGAAAATTCTGTCATCATTTACTCTCCCTCAAGTACTTGAATTTCTTTGTTTTGCCAAACATAAATTAAGATATTACGAAAAAAGTTTGTAACCAGTCTGATTTGGGTCACCATTGACTTCCATAGTAGGAAAAAAGATACAAAACAGCCTAGTTACAAACTTTCTTCTAAATATCTTCCTTTGCGTTCGGCAGAACAAAGAAATCCATACAGCTTTGGAACTACTTGATGATGACAGAATTTACATTTTTGGATGAACTATTCCTTTAAGCACCTTTATTTACAATTTACATTGTATAAAAAAATTAATACAAGGCAAAAATTTAAACAACATGCCATTTTTCAAGCATCCTCATTCTGACCAAATTAAACATGAACATATTTGGATTTTGGACCAATTATATTATTTCAAGACTAATTGATTTAGACTTGGTTGGGATAACTTTTGTGTAAAGCAAATATGTTTTTCAGGTAAATAAAGCATGAAGTATAAGCCAGTTAAAATCAAGTTGGAACTCGCATAACGGACAAAAACTAAACAATTTCAGACCCACACTACAGTGCCTTACAGTAACATAGACGGCAGAGTAGACACTGAGCGACGCGTCTTTGGATGGGAAGGACCTCCTGGCTCTCTCCACCACCACCTGGTTCCCAGTGCAGATGTTTCCATTGGCGATGAACTGGTGGTTGAAGTGACAGTCCATCCCGGTGTAATTTGGCTTGCAGACGCTCAGGAAATACGGCGCCAAATTGCCCGTCGCTACCTGGCCGGCGTTGACAAAGATGTCAGTGGCGAACAGGCCAAACGCAAAGACACCTGTGGTGAAAAACAACAGCAAGAGAAAACTATTCATCTTGTTGCTCTCAATGAAGTTTCCAAAATATAAGCAAATCAGACAAGGGCTTGAAGGACGCCTATGAATACCAATGCGGTCTTGATGGAACAATGTTATTTTTATCTTCAACCAGACATAATTACAAATGCCCACTAGAGCAAAAGCAGTTTTGCATACATCATTTGGCACAAACAAACTACTCTGTAGCTAAGTATCTTATGCATGTAATTATGATGTCTTCTAGTAATGCCAACTCTCTCAGATGGGCATTTTCCAACTGATTTTGTGGTATACAAAAGTAACCAACTACACTGTGAAACTGTGCATATGTGACGTAGATTACAATTCATGGCGACTCTGAAAGTACAAAGAGAGAAAGACAAAGATACTGTGCTCTCTGGCCACAATTGCTCAAGAATGCAATCCGATGGTCTGTATTGCCCCAATCCCAAGCCTCAGAGGACACCATTACCAGAGTCTCCACTACATTATGCATCACATCCAGCAAAGCAACGCTCCCCATGTTTCTCATTTTATTTTACGTCAGGCTTTGGGTGGGCAGCATGGGCATGTGTACTGAACCCAACATCCTGTAAATATGAATGCATAAAAGAAAAACTGCAAGGGCAAGTTTTATTGGAAAGTTGTGTTGACTGTTTCTGTCATTATGTCTGTAGCAAACATTTAAAATTGATGAGTTGTGGAGGTAGTGTTGTGCGTTCGGTCTGTTACTAAATCAATAAAACAGCCACATCTCAGCAGTTTTACTTGAAAACTTTCACTTTTAAAATCTCCAGGTAAATCATACCATCCTAACAAAGTCAAAGATTTATTGGATCTGTGGTGCACTTTTACTTCTGAGAGTTCACTAAAGTCTTATTAGCAATATCTGCTTAGTACTTTTTTCTGTAGTAGTACTGGAAGTAGTTGTGGGATAAGTTTATTAATAAACCATTCAAAAATAATCTGCAAGGAGTCAAAATGTACCCACTGGTTTGTCAATGAATAAGCACTTTTTTCTTTTTCAATACACACCAGGCATCCTATAAACACAGTTACAAATGTCTCATTTACTTTGCATTTATTACAAATAATTATCACGACATTGAAATTTAGTTGCATAAACGTGTTTCATAACTTTTTTCACGAAATATTTATATAGTAACTAAAGTTAACTAATAAAGCCCTAATGCAAAGTGTGACTGAACCAGGGGTGCCGTAAGGGGAGGGAAGGACTATTCTAAGCGTCCAACAATGGAGGGAGGCCCCCCAGAGGGAAGCGCGATATCTACCGAGGAGAACGTGGTCACCAATATCTACCAGAGGGGAACCACCAGAACGCAATTTGTACTGTACAATTTGTATTGTACATCTGTGACGCAGCGTACAGCGGTGTTGTGCACTGTGACCAGTTGATGGGAAAAGTATTCTTAAAATGCATTTATAATTCTGAATAATTTGTAATAAATAATTATTCTCTGTATTTTGAAGTGCCCATGTTAACAATATCCTGCATATTCATTACCGTGATATATCGCATTACCAAATAACGGCATGTCTAAATGTTTCTGTCATCACTCTATGTCCTCTCCTTTTAAAAAAAGTTTTAAAAATGTATTTTAATTTTTTTTCTTCAAAAGATTATTGTACACATCAATTGCCATTCTAAATAATTAATAAATTTCCTTTGCTGAGCCAGTAGCAAAACTCCTGTGAAAAGCTAAGTGAGGAAAAATAATTGTGACTTCAGGAAGCGAAATGCTGCAAGTATTTTTAGATTACCAACATTGCTTGCAGAAATTAAGACATTAATTTTCTCAGTGCTTATATATGCATATAGCATCCACCCCAAAATTACTGTAAATGTATTAGATAAAAAAAAAAAAAAAACAAGTATGGTAGTTGACATATTAATGTGTCCTATGGTGTGACAAAAAACAACAACAAAACTAGCATAGAAACCTCTCTCGTAATATTTGTAACTTTAAGAATAAAGATACATTTCTCTAATGTTTTTTTTTTAATCTACTTTTGATATGTCACAGCATAGGACACAGTAATATTTTATTTGTCAACTATCCAAATATACAGTGGGTAAGGAAGCTATTCAGAGCTTAATGTTTCACTCTTTGTTATTTTGCAGCCATTTGCTAAAATCATTCAAGTTCTTTTTTTTCCCCTCATTAATGTTCACACAGCATATTGACAGAAAAACACAAAATAGTTGACATTTTTGCAGATTTATTAAAAAAGAAGGTCCAAAGAAAGTGATCTCCAGTTCTGTCAGGTTGGATGGGTTTAAGTCTGGGCTCTGGCTGGGCCATTCAAGAACAGTCACAGAGTTGTTGTGAAGCCACTCCTTCGTTATTTTAGCTGTGTGCTTAGGGTCATTGTCTTGTTGGAAGGTAAACCTTCGGCCCAGTCTGAGGTCTTAAGCACTCTGTAAAAGGTTTTCATCCAGGATATCCCTGTACTTGGCCGCGTTCATCTTTCCCTTGATTGCAACCAGTCGTCCTGTCCCTGCAGCTGAAGTCCTTCAGGTGTTTTTTTAGCAAACTCCATGCAGGCTTTCATGTGTCTTGCACTGAGGAGAGGCTTCTGTTGGGCCACTCTGCCATAAAGCCCCGACTGAGGGCTGCAGTGATGGTTGACTTTCTACAACTTTCTCCCATCTCCTGACTGCATCTCTAGAGCTTAGCCACAGTGAGTTAAATATATGAGTGTCACAGCAATACTTAGGACCATGTGATATTTCAGTTTTTCTTTTTTAATACAGTTTTTCTCTATTGCTAAAACACTAAACCCTATTGTCTGAACCAAATTCTCAGTTGCCTGAACCCGCTTATTGAATCAGTCACTCTTTTGTCCATATGCACTTTTCACCTTGTCAACACATTGTGAGCACAGGTAGCAAAAGTCAATTAAAGCTCAGGTCTCACCGGTTGAACACAACAACTCAAAATTTAACACTTTAGGCTAATGATGTGAGGGTACATATAAGCCAGAGCACTGGTTTGTGAGGCACTACAATGGATAGAAATCTAAGGAGTTTGTGTGAGAGGAGGTCGAGCAGGTCAAGGTGGTCAGCGAGGACAAAGGACAGTCGTATCAGATAAAATCAGAGCTACTGTGATTGACCATGTTCTTGTCCATGGTATGACAATTGTCAGGCCTGAACTGCACTGGGATCAGTGCAGTCTACTGCAGACACACTCAGGACACTAACGAGCTAATCACTGC
>JAUMHR010000059.1:80204-91354 GCA_032361145.1 Enteromius fasciolatus
AATGCTGACAAAGGGTCGGCCAGGCTTGGAAAATAATACTCTTCCCAAATCCCGTCGGCAAACAGGCTAAAATATCTATTTTTGTAGATATCTAAGTGCCTCAAACAAAAGTCCTGGACATCTCTTAAAGAGTCTAATCTTAAAGAGCCGTGAACCTCGCAATATTTAACTGATTTTGATAAATGCTTATTGTCACTGAAGTAAACACGACAGTTTTTCTTCCACAATCACACGTCTGCGCTTTGTTTCCTGGTGGTGCCCCTCAGCAGAGCTTCCTGGATACATGGAAGCAGTGGACCTTCTTCATGTTTCCGGGTTTCTCCGCAGCGGAAGTTAACTTGAAGAGCGGTGAATGTGACAGTACTACAATTAAACTATGTTTTTGTAATTTGATGCCAAAGTAATCTAATACAAAGAACGGTGTTATAAAAGTACATAATTAAAAAAATACAAATATGAAAAACTTTTAAGGATCATTAAACGTGTCAACAGTCTCGTGAAAACATCTGTTGCTATAGTTTCTTATTTGCCTCATTTTTCACACCTGTGTCTCCTGTGCAGTTCCTTGTGTTTCTCAATGTATATTTAGCGCTTATTATAATTTTACTTTACGTTACATGAACTAAGAATGAGGCTAAATATACAGATCTTGTCAGTTGAGTGGTTGCTCTTTGTATCTTGTTTAAGGGCTTAATAAGTGTGTACAGAAGGGTTTGCAGAAAGAGTCGGTTGTTTTATTTCCACTTTCAGCCCCTGCATGTTAACTTAAAAATATTAAAAATATTTTGATCTCCATTTTGTATAATATTGTGTTGTGGTGACAGACTGGTATAATATTTGAGTGATGATTTATACACACAGATCCTGTATGTGAACGAGGATTTGCTCGGCCAAGAGGAGCTTCGTGTGAAGGTGACCATATTTTGACAAATCGGTGATTTAGACCTAACTTCACAGGTTAATAATGCACCGTGCCCTCACCCCCTCTCTCCCTTTGGGTGTGTGTAGATGTAAACGAATGCGAGGTGTTTCCTGGAGTGTGTCATAATGGACAGTGTGTGAACACGAGAGGATCGTTTAGATGTCAGTGTCCAGAGAGTCTCAGGCTGGACGTCTCTGGACGTGTCTGTGTGGGTGAGTCACAATCAACAAACCAGAATAATGATAGATCTTTACAATTTGCAGTCTGGTACTTATTACATTAAATTACATGACGAAGATTGTGTGTTGTCTGTTAGATTACATTTATAGAATGTGTTCTGATGGGGCATCCCATGACCCCTTTAATGCACTGAAGCATGTTTTCTGATCTGGCTCTTGGAAGTTATACTGATCTTCTGAGGTATGACTAGTTAAAGTGCTCCTATTATGGGTTATGAAAGCTTCATATTTTGGTTTTGGGAGTCCCAAACTACAGGTTAACATGCATGGAAAGTCAAAAATTGTCACTTTTTGTCTCCGAAAGTGGCATCTAGTGGTGAAGAATGAATTTGCATTTGCACAACAGTGTGCTAACGTTTCCCTTTGACATCATCATAAAACAGCTTGAGACTCGTTTTAAAAACGACTCGTTTCAATGGTTCGGAGTCAACTCTTTCTTCTGAGAGGCAATAACTTTATAAACTCTGCACTTTCAGATTGAACATTTTGCAGGATGTTTTCATTCACTTAGAGCTGCGTTACACACTGCATGAAAGATCGTTTTCAAAAATCCATAATATCCGCAGGGGTGTAGTAACCACTACTAGCAATCGTTTCAAACATGTGAAAGTTAGAAGAGCACTATAACTCCACAGCAGCTGATGAGATGCAGAGTATTGGAAGGAAATGTTCTTTCTTTGTCTGTTGTTCCCCAGATGTTCGTTCGGAGCCCTGTTTCCTCACCTATGATGAAGACGTGTGTTTGCAGGCAGTGCCCGGACGCTTCCGTATGGACGTGTGCTGCTGTACGGTGGGCTTGGCCTGGGGCAGAGACTGTGAAGCGTGTCCTGAGCCTGCCTCGAGCCAGTTTAACATTCTCTGTCCGAGAGGACCAGGCTTCGCCAACAAAGGAGATGTGCTCGCTGGAAGAGCTGTCTATAAAGGTCAGACAAATACCAGTGCTTCCGCTGTACCTGCTCGTATGAAGTTGACGAGTGCTGTAAGTCGATGATGTTTTGCAATCCTCTCTCTTTGTCAGATATCAATGAGTGTAAAGTTTTCCAAAGCATCTGTGTTCATGGAAAATGCCGGAACACCATTGGAAGCTTCAGATGTCGTTGTGAGAGTGGCTTTGCGCTGGATACCAATGAGCAAAACTGCACAGGTGATCGTCTTCATCAGTCACAGTAATGAGGGATCATTCAGACCCCTGAGTGCATTCTGGTATCAAATATTGCACTTCCAGAATAGTGTTGTATTTGAATTTTATGTTTGTGAATTGTCCCAGATATTGACGAGTGTGTGATCTCTCCTGACGTCTGTGGTCATGGCACGTGTGTGAACACACTGGGCAGTTTTGAGTGTGACTGTTTTCCGGGCTATGAGAGTGCATTTATGATGATGAAGAACTGCGTGGGTGAGTACTGTTGGGTTCCTAAGGGTTCTTAAGTATGTGTCCCCAGAGGATTGTGGGAAACTAGACAGGGTGGAGTATATGATTAGCCTTGACTTCCCTGATTATAACCGTCACTGTGGTGTGTGTGATGCTGCAGATATTGACGAGTGTGAGCGGAACCTCGCTCTGTGTGATGGAGGCGTCTGTGAAAACACTGAAGGCAGCTACAGGTGTGTTTGCCCTCCCGGTCATCAGCTGTCTGCTGACGCCAGTGCCTGTGAAGGTCAGAACCAGTATCATTGTAAGATCTTTAATTTATTGGTCTGATTACTCTCCTGGATCTGATGTTAGGGTTTGTCTGCAGATGTGAACGAGTGCGAGCTGAGCAGCAGCTTGTGTCTGAATGGCAGGTGTGTGAATGTGCTGGGGACGTACCAGTGCTCCTGTACCTCCGGTTATCAGACCACACCTGACAGGAAACACTGCACAGGTCAGAGCCCTGCATTACAGTAGCTTTAGTGACCTCGCACCTCTAACTCTCCGTTTATCTGTTCATTTACTCATTTGCTCCCACTTTCATGTGTGAATGGATAGATAGATCAATGAAAGGAGGGGTATACATACGCTACTGTTCAAACGTAAAAACTGTATTTTTGTAAATATTATTAAAATTTAAAATAGTTAAATAAAAGTGCTGTTTTTCTGTTCCTCAGACGTAGATGAGTGTACGATAGAGAACGGAGGATGTGAGCTGTACTGTAGTAACTCAGAGGGCAGTTACTCCTGCAGCTGTGGTCCGGGTTATGCTCTGACCCTGGACCAGCGGACATGTGCAGGTCCACCTGAGAAACCTTCTATATCTGCAGCCGTTCATTTACAAACATATCTGACTGAGGAACGTACAGCATGTACACACATTCACACGCTGTCTCTCTGTGTGTCAGATGTGAATGAATGTGAAGAGGATGCTGACGTCTGTGAAGGTGGTCAGTGCGCTAATGTCCCTGGAGCCTATCGCTGTGTGTGTCACGAGGGATTCGTGGCTTCGGCGGACATGAGCACATGCATCGGTATACTGCGCAATTCCCTTTTAGTTTTAAGAAACTCTGTATTTGTTCATGTTTGTATAATTCAGCTTACATGAGTGGATGTTTAAATAAATGTTTATTTTTGGCTGTTAAATATACTAATGTTCTAAATCATGGTCACCGTGATTTTACCAAGTTAGACATGATCCTGGATCAACATTACTGTCCAAAATTATAGACCCAATCCCTTCTCCTAAACTGATCATAAGCCTAAAACAAATGTTTCCTGAAAATATTTTCCCTCAAATCTGATTGTTGATCCAGGAAAATCTTGTACTTGGTGGAATCAGCTCCCCGTGCCTTTAAAGCAGAACCTGGTTTTGCTGAGTTCGACAAAATATGTCGACCCAGGAACATGCCTAACTTTTTTTTAAACATCAGTGTCAAAAGGATGTGTTACCAGATGCCTCGAGTCTTTCTGCACCGGGTCTGTCTTCAGTCTTAGTCTTGGTTTAGTCTGATGCTGTGGGCCTTTGTTTTCAGATGTGAATGAGTGTGAACTCTACGCCAACATCTGTGTGTTTGGGGAGTGTGAGAACACCAAGGGCTCCTTCATCTGTCATTGTGAGCTGGGTTACTCCGTGAAGAAAGGAACCACTGGCTGCACCGGTCAGTCCTGATCCTGTTTCATACTCAGCATTACTGCAGGAATACTACCATTGTGTACCTATACTGCTATGTGATTGCTCCACAGGCCGGACTAGATGTCAGCGGTGTTTGTTTTGGTCTGTAGTGTAATCTCTTGTGCTCTGATGCAGATGTTGATGAGTGTGAGACGAACACTCACGACTGTGACGCACAGGCCATCTGTGTTAACACACCGGGACACTACCGCTGCTCCTGCAGGGACGGATGGTCAGGAGATGGACTCAGATGTGCTGGTGCGTGTTATGATTTACCATGATGCTGTGGTAGAATGGTGTGTAGTTCAACTCTGATGATTATGATGTCAATCCAGCACCACAGAAAACCCACTGTAAGAACTCATATACAGCTTCAACGAGCTTTTGTTGTAATTTAAACCTTACTAACATTGCTGTATTTATTTTCTGAATCAGAAAGATGCTGTGGTAGAACAGAAGTTAGAGCAGTCCCTGAAGGGTTAAAAATCAAACGTTTTAAATGTAGTTGTCACGGGAGCGAGGCGAGGAGACGCACGGGTTCAAGTGCAGGCTGTTTATTGGTAAACACAGAGCAAAACAGACAGGCTTAAGGTCGTTACCGGCAGACAGGAGTGGAAGGGGCAAAGCGCGAGAATGGTCAGAGTCCAGGCTTGGGTCGAAACACAGTAAATACAATCCAGGTAGACACAGGAACACAGGAACACGGAGTGGCAAAAGACAGGGGTTGACAGTGCTAACGGACCGTGAGAATCAGACAAAGACTTCCAGGTTTTATACAGGTGAAACTGGGTCAATGGGTGGAGCTAGACAATGAATTGCTACGGTGACAGATGAGCAAGGCGTAGACGTTAATGAACACACGTGACAACACAGAAACATGAATGAGAGTCCGGGATGACAACAGAATGAGTTCGTGAGAGTGAGTCCAGGCACGAAAACACATAAAACACTGAAGTTCGCTGGGCACTGAAGTGCCATCCCCTAAACTGGGCACGTCCAGCTGACTGACAGTAGTCAAAGGAAAGAGTGGCAGAAACATGGAAGATAAACGCTGCGTTCTTCTGGAAACATTGCACGTGTTTTGAAGAAATGCAAAGACAAAAGCACTGAAACTTTATTTTTCCTCCCATCTCATTTTTCACTTTACAATTAGATCTTGTTTTATTAATAAGATGAATTAAGGCATTTGCTAATGTGAACAAATAATGAGTAAAACATTGTAAAGCATTTATTAATCTTTGTTGATTTCCACACCCCCCTGTCCTCCCAAACCTGAGTGATTTTCTTTCTTCCGTGGGCCACAAAAGAAGATATTTTGAAGAATGTTGGTAACCAAAACCAGAGAAGAAACCAACTCTCATTTGTTCGAATCAGCTTGATGATTTGAGCTTGTTAGTTGACAGTGCAGTGTTAATGTTAGTGAGTCTCCAGGCTGCAGAATACTGATCACCAGCGTCTGAACCTCCTCAGACCCTCATCACACACACTCTCACAGGCTTCCCTCGCCTGGTCTGCTCAGTGGATGATGGAGTACTTCCCTACATACTACATAGCTACTGTACTTCAATCAGTCAATGATCAACCGCTCCAGTCAATCCATAGTCTCCACCATCATCTGCAAAGAATCGTAAAGATCTGCTTTTCAAGATGTTATTATTTACTGCTTCATCGTCTGATTTGCCCTGACTGTTGTGTTTTCACCTATTCCCATCTCTGAGTCAGCCGTTTCACAGCAGAAGATCAGACCAACACAGCAAGCAGCTCGAGCAACCCTAATTGGTTTCAAGAGATCCAAGAGATCCGCTGCTGTTCTCACCTCTGCTTCCTAAAACAATGCCCCTTCTCCATCCTTCTACGTCACCATTCCTAACACTCTAGCTCAAAGAACTTGTCCTTCAGTGTTCTTGTGGCTCTGGAGAGTCCACAATGTGCAGAAACCATCTGGAATCAGAACGACCTGGCTATGCAGTCATACGATGGTTTTGTGGCACATTTCAGGGAAGTATTTAGCAAACCTTTGGGACATACCATAGCATACCAAATTATATCATCTTAAACAAGGAAAGATGCCATTTCTGATTATTCAGAGATTCTGCACCCTAGTCACCAGCGTATGGAATGAGCGCTTGCTTCTAACCCCCCACAAGCAGGAACTGCAACTCAAATTGCGTCTGCATCTCATCCATACAATGATTGGGGTTCAGAAGTCCTCCTGCTGCTGACACCAGAGTTTCCCAGCGCTCCAGATAACGCTGGACAGCTGAGCATGGTGACTGACCCAGGGTCTTGTACTGTGGTGTAAAAGGACATCTGTCGTCTGTCATCTGTCCTCCTCAACCCATGAGTTTACTCCCAGGACTCGTTCCACTCCACTCACCACTAGGAGTCATGGATCAGTTCATCACAGATATTGGGTGCCCATGGTTCATTCAACACAACAGAGTTCTGACACAGAACCAGATTTTTAGGACAAGTGCGACATGTTCCCGGATCAACGTCTTTGTGATTAATCAATCTGATCTGAAGAACAAGTTAATGTTTTTTTGTGAATTTCTGGTATGTAGTGCAATCTTTCATGATCTGACTATATGATATTTAAAGAAAGCTGGTGCCGTTGTTGAACTTCACTGACTTCCATGGTATTTCTTTTGTACTGTGGAAGTCATCAAACATTTGTTTTTTCAAAATATCATCTTTTGTGTTTAACTTGTACAGAAAAAAAAAACATATACAGGCTTGTAATGACATGAGGGTTAGTAAATGATGAACACTCTGAATCTGATCCAAATAAAGATTTTCAAAATGCACAGCACAATAGAGATGGATCAAGGTTCAGTCAGTCAGCGGTTCTCAGTATTATTCCCGGTATTGAGTAGTGTGATAAATCATGTCTTTTTGAAGGTTGTATTGTTTTGTAGATTGTTGAATGTAATGTGCAGATGTGGATGAGTGCAGTGACAGGACTCCCGTCTGCGGTGCTGATGCGGAGTGTGTGAACACAGCCGGCTCGTACCGCTGTCGATGTTCAGAAGGCTTTACTGGAGACGGATTCACCTGCTCAGGTCTGTCTGTCTGTCGGTTTATCCACACAAACATGCTTCCATCACACACCGTACAAACCATCATTCACTGGTCTCTGGGTGTCCTGCAGATATGGACGAGTGTGCTGAAGATGTGGATCTGTGTGAAAACGGCCAGTGTCTCAATGTTCCTGGCAGCTATCGCTGTGAATGTGAGATGGGCTTCACACACACTCCAAACAGCAAAGCCTGTCAAGGTATGCCTGCACACACACATGCTGGTTTTCTGGGGTGTCTCTCTTCATAGGTGTAATGGTGTTTCTACTGTACAGACTGTATGTGGTATTGTCCTACACTTCCCTTACAGGAAACTTACAGAAAACACCATTTAGTATGTTTTTACACATTTGTGTCCTCATAAACCACACACACACACACACACACACACACACACAGACTGCAGTAGTATAATCTAACAGTAGTTCACTACAAATACAATTATTTAAAACAAACATGTAAGGGCTGAGTGGACTCTGAATCACAGTATTTCACAGAGTTTTGGCATCACATCCCATAATGCATCATGATTTAGTCTCACTGTTTTTATTTCACAGAAATGGGTCGCAGAATAACCCAGCATGCTTTGATTTCACAATACGTTTTTTGTAAAGTTTAACCGTGTAAACTCCTGGCAGTTTTTTTTTTTCTTGAATGAGATTCATACTGTTTGTGAAATGATTGGTCACGTGACAGCAAATTCTGTTCTGTCCCATGACTTTAGGGGACTTAAGGCTGATCATCATATCATGCAGGCATTTGTATTTGTATTATTATTTTTTGGTTCTAGACCAAAAATGTTGATTACCCCTACCATGTAGAGTGGGAAAAAACACTGTTGCTTTCTCACAGTTTATAACTTGAACACGATTTTATTTAAACACTCACAAAAGCAGTTCAGATGTTATATTTTCTGTAAATCATGTGTGTATGTTTCAGATATAGACGAGTGCAGCTTCCAGAACATCTGTGTGTTTGGCACATGTCAGAATATTCCAGGCATGTTTCGCTGTGTTTGTGATGAGGGCTATGAGCTGGACAGGACCGGGGGAAACTGCACAGGTAAACATGCTGTGAGTCTACAGTAATGCATCACCTCACACTGACTGCTTCCTGTGTTACTGTGATGTCAGACGTGAACGAGTGTCTCGACCCGGTCAGCTGTGTTAACGGTCAGTGTGAGAACACAGCCGGCTCGTACCAGTGTAACTGCCCCGCTGACTTTGAGCTCAACCCCACTGGAATCGGCTGCGTTGGTAAGATCATTCATTGATAAGATTATTTAATAGAACCCTACCCAGTGTCCTCACAATCACGCCGCTGTAGTGTAGATGTGTGTCTAGAGCTGCCATGTGTTTCATGGAAATCCTGTGCTCTGTTTCACACGGCAGACACTCGAGCAGGGAGCTGTTTCCTGGATGTGGCGTACCGTGGCCGTGAAGGCCTGGGGTGTAGCGTTGAGCTGGGATTTGAAGTCAGTCGTTCATCATGCTGCTGTTCTCTAGGACGAGTGTGGGGTAACCCATGTGACCCTTGCCCTCCGCTCAACACCTGTAAGGAACTCTAGAACAATCTTCAATAGTTCAATACTACAGTTCTTGCAGTTATACAATGGAGCAATATGCCAGTGCTTTCATGCTACACACAGATTCCTCTACTACTACACATCAATATTAAAAAGACAACACCATAAAAATAACTTAATTGTATTTGCGTTTACTCTCTCAGTTACCGCAGTAAATCAATGCTATAATAGTATTTGACATCAATACTTAGTATAATAGGAATATTTCAATAAAGGCAGATTTTAATGAGCTTTTTTTGTATGATTTAGTCACTAATTCAATAGCTATTCTACGCACTTTCAGTATAATTTATTGATTATCGATCCCCTCGTTACACCCGTCCAATCAAATCCTTCCTACCTACTATAAATAAAGCTTGTTTCCTTTACTTCGCATCTCGTCTTTTGTGCGTCCCTCCTCCACTCCTCCCTCCCCCTTCTCGCTATGGTTCAAACCACTAGGGTTCGGGTCCGCCGTTCTCCTGGCTCACCCCCCCGGACAGCACGCCAAATTTGCTTCATTAATTATGATCATGAAGAAATCTCAAAAATATCTTTTTGTGAAAATAACATTCATAATTTCATTCATATTGACTTGGAATATTGGAAAATGTGAATAAATATGAATGTGGTAGACTGATGAGAATATGATGTGTTTCTAGCGGAGTATAACACACTGTGTCCTGGAGGAGAGGGGTTCAAACCCAACCCCATCACCGTCATCCTGGAAGGTAATCAGGCATCACCAATAAACACAGTAACTGTACAGGAAAGTCAGATCAAGGAGCATGCTCTGAGGGAACTTCATACACTCTGAATACTGAAGCCTGATCTGTTAACATTCATGTAGCTGTGCAAACAAATGGCCTTTTATCCCACCAAAATGGGTTCATGAAGAACATCTCTTCACTGGACTCTGAAGAAGAACAAAGAAGCCTACTACCTGCCATAGAAGAGCCCCTGCAGGGGAAAAGATGCTCCTTCCTCAGCCTCTCTCCTCCTCTGAATGAATGTATGAAGCATATACTGTCTATAGCGCTTTATTGTGTATTGCCGTACACCCAAAGTTCTTTACAATCACATGGGGGGTCTCTCCTCAACCACCACCTGTGTGTAGTATCCACCTGCTCAGTGAGTAACCAGGCTGAGCCTTCAGGGTGATATGGCTGTGATATGGTCATCTGGTGAACACAGAGAGCATGATAGCGAGTTAGACGAGTTTGGCCTCTGTGAATGGGCTCAACAAGAGTGCCTCTTGCTTGGGTCACACCCCCTCTGAGGTACCAGTCCCGGAGACAGACTGCTCTCATTGCAAGAACATGAGTTTTGTCTTGCTTCGCTCATGGAACATTATGTTTTAACAAAGGTGGTCCTGCCCCTTGCCCTCTTGGAGCAGTATCAGAGGAATAAACGGTGTAGTCTGGCTGCTGAGCGGTCAGGACTGAGTGAGCTGACACTGGCACGGGCTGTACCATTTTCCCTGGAGGTACACAGCCAGAATAATAGCTTTCATTTGGGTGGTGTTTGAAAATAAACCCACTCTATGACATAGAAAAGTGGGGGGGTGTTTAAACGAGTCCTAACTTTTATAAAGAATATCTCTTTACTATCCCAGGAATGTTGAGACTTTCATCTTTCTTCAGGGATCTTATCTCTGCGCTAACAGCTTGTAACACTACTCCCTTACAGCTGTCTGAACTCCAGTAGAGTAAGTGCTCACCTCACTGCATCTCTCTCATTATCGTGGATATTAAAATCACCAATGATTAAGACTTGTTCTGCAGCCAGTGCTAACTACTAAGTCTGTATGGTGGCTTGGTGGCCTGTATACAGTAGCCAGTACAAATGTCTAATGGGATTCGTTATTAAAACTAGTTACACTGAACAATGTTATGTAAAGCACTCCCAAAGAATTATACTTAAACCAGAACTCTGTGAAATATTATACTCTAATAAAATCCCAGCAGTTGAAATACACTGGTCAAAAAAATAAAGGGGACACTAAAATAACACATCCTAGATCTGAATGAATGAAATATTCTTATTATATACTTTGTTCTTTACATAGTTAATTGTGCTGACAATAAAATCACACACAAATGGTCAATGGAAATCAAATGTATTAACCCATGGAGGTCTGGATTTGGAGTCACACTCAACATTGAAGTGGAAAAACACACTACAGGCCAGTGTTGTAGTCGAGTCACCAACTGTCGAGTCCGAGTCGAGTCTCGAGTCCCAGTGTTCGAGTCCGAGTCCAAG
>JAUMHR010000059.1:105625-117178 GCA_032361145.1 Enteromius fasciolatus
GAACGAAGTTCACTGCCCTTAACATCCAAAGACTTTATATTTCATTCAATAAACCTTTTTAACTTACCTTCACGTCTGCTCCTCCTTGTACAGCTGAGCGTTACACATGCTAAGGCACTTCCAATAATGCCAATAGAGTTTACTAGTCTATTTAAGAGAATGTTGTGGTCAGCAGTGTCGAACGCAGCGCTAAGATTTAACCGCACTAATAATGAGATACAACCACATACAGACGATAGAAGCAAAGTCATTTGTAACTCTAATTAGAGCAGTCTCAGTACTATGATACGTTCTAAATCCTGACTGGAAATTCTCACAGATACCATTTTTCTCTTAGAAGGAATATAATTGTTAGGATTCTTGTCTAGATAATTGTCTAGTATCTTTGACAGTAAAGGGAGATTTGAGATAGGTCTGTAATTAACTAGATCTTTGGGGACAAGTTGTGTTTTTTTTAACGAGAGGCTTAATAACAGTTTGAAGGCTTTGGGGACATATCCTAATGACAATAATAACAGACAAATGAGAATCTATGACTTCTAGAAGCAGCTTTTTTAATAGTTTAGATGGAATAGGGTCTAACATACATGTTGTTGGTTTAGACGATTTAACAAGTTTATACAATTCTTCCTCTCCTATGGTAGAGAATGAGTGGAATTTTTCCTCAGGGGATCGACAGAACATTTTATGGTGCTATACTGTAGCTGACAGCTGCAAAGTTTCTATTTTATCTCTAATAGTATTAATCTTGGAAGTAAAATATTGCATAAAGTCATTACTGCTGTGATCTTGTAAAAAGTATACCTGTATCAAAATACCTGTTGATGCTTTATTTTTCTTTAATTTAGTCACTGTATTGAAAAGATACAGAGAGTTACGTTTGTTTTCCTCTAATAGAGACAAAAAGTACTCAGATCTATCCCTTTTTAACCCTAAGAGCACGCCTGCATGATCTGGGTCTTTTTTTTCTTATCAGTGCAAAAGACACTAAAAGTACTCTGTTGATTTTGGTCACACAAGTAAGTATTATACACCTTTCAAATCTGTTAGGTGTCTACTTTTTTTTGAGTACACTAACAGTAACAACAAAAGTTTGAGTTTTGCAAAATAAGGAAAATAAACAGTGTGCGCGTCCTTTTTTTTGTCTTTCTGTGAACTGAACTGAAACTCGGCGAAAACATGACACACAGACATAAGACACATTTCTATAGAAAGCTTAAAGTGTCTACTTTTGAATGCAGTACTGAATGCAGAGTATGATTTTGACAATGAGTAGGTCCTGACCGTGTTGTCTAACCCCAATAGAGAATATCTAAGAATGCGGATCCTAACGCATTTTCTTCTTGATCAACATGGATATTAACCAGGTGATTTTAAGGTGATTTTGGGGCCCTTGAGATGTTTGGACATGCTCTGATATTTGTGCTCTTTTCAGCTTCTTATTACATACAATTGACAAACATTTATTTTTCTTGTAATCATCACAAACTGCGCTACAATAATATGTGACCAGAATGAATGTATATGTTTGCATTTTTTAGGGAAAAAATGTTATGCGTGGTTAGTAATTTTTAGGAAAATAAAACTAGCTGAAATAAGACCATGAAACCCATACTGAATAGTCCTGTACAATACTGTGAGTAACCAGTCTTTTAGGCTTGAATATTTACTTCAAAATTATGGAAAAATCATTCCACTTACTTTTTCAGAGTGAACAATACATTGATTAAAATTTTTAAAGACATGTTTTGTGATTGAAAGCCTGTATGTGAAGGAGTGAGAATGGCCATTAACATCATTCAAAAAAGAAAAATCAAAAAGGTCTCTCACCAAATTCAAATGATCTGCAATGGATCTTCCCTTTATGCAGTAAGACTGATCCTTATGTATAATTTGTTGCAATACATTGTTCATTCTCTTAGCTAAACATTTGGAGAGAATCTTATACTCAGAGCATAGAAGTGCTACAGGTCTCCAGTTCTTCAACAGTGTTAAGTCTCCTTTTTTTGGAAGTAGGGTTAGAACTGCATGTTGACAACTCTAGGGAAGACTTCCTTCATTTACAGGTTACTGGATTACTTCAAAAAAGTCATTTCCAATTATAGTCCACAACCTCTTATAAAACTCTGCAGGAAGGCCATCTAGTCCTGGTGTACAGACTGATGTGAGTTCCATCACTGAGGCTGTCACTTCCTCAAATGAAAGTCTGTTTTACAAGGATGACTTTTGCTCTGAGGTTAAAACAGGGAGATCATGTAAGTTCTTTTCTGCATTGTTCCACTGATTTTTCAGCAGCAGTAGAGTAAAGGTCCACTGCAAGTCTCCGCATCTCCACAGGGTCAGAAGTAATGTGTCCATTATTATCCTTTAAACTGTACATCCGTTTTTCTTGAGCAACTTTATGTTCCAAATTTTAAAAAAGAGGTAGGTGCATATTTCTCACTCTTAAATACATACTCCTAATAAGTGCACCCTTAGCTTTTTCATTTAGAATATTGCTTTAAGAGAGTTTCTTTTCAGTCCAGACTTCTTGTACATGTAAAACAACTGTATTGTTAGCAGTCATATTTGTTTCAATGGAAGTAATTTCTTGTTCTAGTTGCTCAATTATATTCTATATACACAAACTGGAGAAAGAAGCATATTATTGACAAAACAGTTTTATGTGCACTTTCCCCACTTCCCACCACTGAATTGTGCTATCAGAGTGGGCTTTTTAAATTTTTAAACTCTCCCAAAAAATCTTGAACTTCTTAATAATTCTCAAAAATTGATTCTAGAAATTTTACATTAAAATGCCAGTTGTACCTTTTATGAAGTCAAGTGTAATAAGTTTATGATCAGAAAAGACCATGGGAACAATAGTTGTACTTCTAACTCAATTTCTCATATTTCCAGATGCATAAAATTGGCCAAACGTGCAGCAGAGATCAACCCAGTGGTGACTTTCACCCAAGTGTACTGTCGCATTGAAGGATTTTGCTCTCTCCAAATATCTGAAAGGTTCAAGATGTCAATCAAGTTGGCTAGACAAAGAGCTGATTATGAATGTGGCTCCTCTCCATTTCTATCAAGGGTAAAATCCAAAGTGCAATTCCAATCTCCCCCCAAAACTATAAAATCATCACTCTGGTTTTGCGCTAATAACTGTTTTAACTTTTTGAAAAGCTTAATTCTGTCTGAACCACTGTTGGGAGGAAAAATATTCACAAGTAAAAAAACATGAACTACTATTACATCACAGAAGACATTACCTTGTCAAGATCAGGAAAGAAGTTTTGTGTATCCACGCCTGCTTTACCTTTGGTTTCATCAAGAAAAGAGCTTATTTCAGTACAAATCCTTATCATCTTCTGCCATTTCCATAAGCTCTGACCATTGTTCATCACCTTTAAAGCTACCATTAGTTCTCTGAGAAAGCTTATCTAGATCATCAACCCAATCTTCCTCACCCCCTCTAACTGTCCCCACGCCAGATAAACACAATCAACTTTAGACCTAGCTCTTCCAATATCAGAGCTACAACCAGACTGTTCACGATCCACTGTTTTTTTAAAACCACCCTCCGGTATTACCAGTGCCACATCCAGGATGCTCATCACTCTCAATAGTCTTATCAAGTGCACTCACCTTATTCTGTCTCATCCCCTCTGCAGCTCCATAAGCCGCATTCAAATCATTTGAGACTCTCTGTACTTGTGTATACCATGTATGAGCTGTCCTCGTGAAGAGCACGAAAGGCTGTATCTAGTGTGCGCTCGGGTGAAGTTAAAAACATGTAGAAGATGCGTCTAAAAGACAGCACATGGGCAGCGCAGGGTTTTTGCAACCTAACGGGATCATTTTAACGGGGTTGGCAAATCTCATCAATTCCTTGATGATAACATCATTAGAAATAAAAAACAACAATCACTTTACTCATTTGCAAGGCCGGCAGTATATTCTCAAACCTGACCTGCTCTCCTAAAACCATGAGCAGCTCCTTGACTGTAACGCTGGGATCCGGCACACACCTGCACCTGTTTCGGCACGAGAGAGCAGGTGGTGCTCCCTGTGCGGGCGCTGCCACCATCACGGAGCTTAGTGCGGGCCGGCTTGCTAAACACTTTCCATGAATGACAATTAGGCAACAATCAGAGAACTAAGAAGAGAGAAAACACATTTGAAAAAGTAATACAGAGATTGCACACTCACTCGCAATAATGCACCCCGCTCCCGTGCAAACTCACTCACTCAATGTATGCGCACGAGAGACAGAGATAGAAAGAAACATACAGTATAAGACATATGAGACATATAATCTTTGACAGGTATGTTGTATGTTGTTATGTATGAGCTGAGACTAAACATAGACTCACTGTTGCTGTCCAGCATATTGTTGTTGAAGGCCCAATCAGTCTCCCTGGACAATTGCCCGTCATCTCCCTGCAGGTGATGAGGGAAAATGATTTCACATCACTCATCCTTAGACCGAGGTTGGGCTGACTGTAGTCTCTGGTCATGGTTTCTTTGTTATTTCCCAGTAAATGGTGAAAGGCAACGGGCGGTAATGGCCCTTCAGCCAGCCCCCGCTGCCCACACTCAAATCACTGAGGTAATTATCTACAATCAAAGGGCCTGAAAAAATCTATTGATGCTTAAGTGCCTTGTACAGTGGGATATCGCACTTACTTTCAGTCAGTTTCTGTGACTGGGGTTGTTCTCTTTGACTTTGACCCAATAATTGGTGGCACATACAGAAAAAGGCTAATGCCTCAAACTGTAATAATCAATACTGATATAGAGATTCCCTGACTATTGGTTTCCCAAGGCAGTCTACCAATGAAGCCCAGGTCTCCACTGTGAACAATATAATCAAGAATGAATGAATGAAAGACGCATTTATATAGCGCTTTTACTGTGTATTGCCATACACCCAAAGCACTTTACAATCATGTGTGGGGTCTCTCCTCAACCACCACCAGTGTGCATCATCCACTTGGATGATGCGACGGCTGCCACAGGACAACGGCACCAGTGCACTCACCACACACCAGCTACAGTGGAGAGGAGAGAGAGATACAGCCAATCAATGAATAGGGATTATTGGGAGGCCATGATAGACAAGGGCCAGTGGGAATTTGGCCAGGACACCCCTACTCTTTACGATGAGTGTCATGGGATTTTTAATGACCACAGAGAGTCAGGACCTCGATTTAACATCTCATCCGAAAGACGGTACTCTTTTGACAGTGTAGCATCCCCATCACTATACTGGGGCATTAGGACCCACACAGACCACAAGGTGAGACCACTAATCACCACTGCCTGCATCAAATCACAGCACCTATCAGCCACCACAAAAACAAAAAACAAAAAAAAAACACAGCACTCTTTGTCCGAGCTCGGTCTCGACAAGATGCTCAACTTTGGCGAGCTCTATCACTAACCTTTACTTACCTGAATACCTACCTTGTGATAAGTTGCCACAATGGCACCACTCCTCAAACATTCCAATCTCCAGCTTCCTTTTATTGTTGAAGTCGATGCATCAACCACCGGCGTCAGAGCTACAGACCTGCAAACTCATCAGAGAAAAAAAGGTGACAATGTCCGGGCGGGCAGATGTGGGGGTGTCTGTGTAATTTGAAGTCTTTAAAAAGTCTATCAATAAAGTATCTGAAAAAGATCTACTCTGAACAATAAATTGAATTACTTTAAATAAAGACAAAATAAATCAATAAAACAAGCTAATGAAACAATAACTAACATATGGTCCAATGCCATGTCTTAAGTCAAGTAAGTGAATCATCTTATAACAGGCATCCAATACTGACTTCCGGAAAAGGGGAATAACCAATGACATTTGAGATTACAACTAAAACAGCAAGCCCGCCCCACGACTGACAAAGAAGGTCGAGGGCAGGAATGATCGCGCGCGCAAGTGCTTGAATTGCGTGCAGATGACTTTTTATGCGTGCGCGAGTGCTTTTATTGCGCGCAGATGACATTTCATGTGCACGCGAGAGTTTGAAATGAACTCGCGGGCTCACGTTTCCTTGTGTGTAGATCTGTTTTCCTCTCGCGGATATGATTTACCGCGCCCCAATGTCAGTTGTGCACTCGCTTATTTATGGCATAGATTTGCCGCCAATGACACCTCCCTTTTGACAGCAATACATCTACCATCATTTAAGATAGCAATACATCAATCGAATCTGTGAAGGGTCTACTTTAATTTATATGCACATATAATAACAACACAACTTTGTGCATTAAGAAAATGAAGAAAACAAACAGGGTGCGTTGCTTTCTTCGTTGGTCTGCGCGATCTTCAGTAAGCAATGCCTCACTAAAATGAACTGAAACTCAGCAAAAACTCCACAAAGAGACATGAGAGTTATATCTGTAGATAGCTTGAAATGTCTACTATTACACTAAGACAGTCTAATCGAAAACAAATATTCTGTGATAAAGTAATTTATATGAAACCAGTGCGATCTCCAGTCTTTCACATCTCCTTCAATATATTTTAATGCGACCACGCCCCCACGCCGCGAGCACAACTGATATGATAATCATCCACGCGAAGGGCGTGGCATGTAAACACCCACATCAGCACAAACCAATCAGCGAGCGTAACTTTGATTGTTCCTAATAAACTGTTTAACTGAACTCGCAAGTGAATCTCAAGTTTTTTTGTGAATACTGAACTAAATACTGAAAATATAAATTTATTTTGCCCTCAAATTCTTTCTTGTAACTCTCCTCTCTCTCTTACATACCTGTCTGTGGCTCATTATGCAGCTCATTATGCAGGCCTTTGTCTTCTTAGGTGTGAATCACTGCATTAGTAATGATAGTTCACGCCTTCTCACAAAACACAAATGTCAGGCCATGTCAGAACTTCTCCAGACCCCCAAAACACCCTCAGACCCCAGTGAGTTAAACCCCAGAAAAGCTTGATGGGCCCTTTTCTTATATAGATTCTGATTCATGATCTCCTATCACCAAGATTCTAAGAACCTCCGAGCGGATGCGCTCTCAAGACTCCATGGTAAAGATGAGAATCCTGAAAGCCCTGAACCCATCCTCACCGTAAATCCCATTCAATGGGTTAACCCTCCAGCTGCCTTCAAACCAGCAGTCGACCATCCTTCTGACTATCCCCCAAATCTCTGTTTCGTACCTGTGCATGAAAGAAACCAGCTCATTTACTCCCTTCACACGTCACCTGGCACTGGGCATCCCGGGACAAACAGAACTCTCTCACTCATGAAAGATTGGTTTTGGTGGCCAGGGATGGAGAACAATGTGTGAATGTATGTGAGAGGTTGTCGGGAATGTGCAATCTCCAAAAGTCCACATCATTAACCAGCAGGAAAACTCCATCCACTTCCCATGCCTAACCGCCCCTGGTCACCCCTAGGAGTAGATTACATCTAGGACTTGCCTTCCTCGGATGGAAATACCTGTGTCCTGGTAATCATAGATTGTTTCTCAAAGTTCTGTCGACTCCTTCCCCTCAAGGGTCTACTCACTGCCTTTGAAACAGCGAGTCTCCTCTTCGACCATGTATTCCGTCCCTTTGGTCTAATCGAAGACATCATATCGGATCGGCGACCCCAATTTATTTCACAAGGCTTTCTTCAAACTACTAGGTGTGACCGTAAGCCTCACTTTTGGATACCATCCCCAGGAAAAATAAACAAACTGAATGCAAGATCCAAGAGGTTGGGCGGTTCCTTCATACCTTCTGCCACAGCCACTAAACCTCCTGGAACCAGTATTTGGGTTGGGACAACTATGCTGAGAACTCGCTTCATCAAGCCTCCACTGGTCTCACTCTATTTCAGTGCATACTTGGTTTAAGACGTACCTACTGGTTCCGTGAGAGTGAGAGAGTCTGGGACTAAGCTCACCATCATCTCCAATGGGTAGTGCACAGGCGGAAGACCATGGCTGATTGGCGTAGATTGGAAGCTCCCTTCTATCAAGAAGGCCAACAAGTCTGTCTGTCTACCCGTGATATCCACCTGCGCCTGCGCTGTAGAAAGCTAAGTCCCAGGTTTGTTGATCCCTTCTTCACCATAGAGATCATTTAAGTGGGACTTTCACGCTAGTTTGACGCAAAGTCATAATTGCCTCTGGTGTTATTTCTGAGCATTCATTTCTGATTGTTTTTCTGGTTTTCTCTTAGACTGTTTTTTCGACTTTTGATTCTCGCTGCCTGCCCTGACCATTTTGCCTGTTTCTCTGGATTATTAATTACTGCTGCCTGCCCTGACTTTATCTGCCTGTTTTATGACCTCAATTTACTGCCTGTCTCCGATAATTCTGTCTGCCTGTGTCTTGACCATTGCCTGTTTGACTCTGCCTCAATAAAGCCTGCAAATGGATTCTCATGACTTGAATGAGACGTCACAATTATGCATTAGTAAAAAGTGCATCTATAAATGCTTTGTTCTTGAGCATATATATTATGTTTATTAATTATTTGTATTAATATAAAGTATTTTCATACTTTATTAATGATCAGTTTATTATTTTTTTAATTATTATGTTATTTACAAACGAGTTATTTAGGAGCTGTCAGTGTTTAGTAAGATCCTTTAAAAAAGTCTAAGTAAATTATTAATAAATTATTTAAATTTACATTAATAAAAAATTATTGCAACACATGAAAATAGTTGCTCTGTGTGTTAATAAATGCTTTATTACACATGTTCCTGCTGTAATTCATGATTAAGTCAGGTAGTTATAAAGCATTTAGTAGTTGCCAGACATCTGTTTTTGTGAACTCATCTAAAGTGACTAAAGACTAATTATAACTTGTAAAGCATTTATAAAGCAGATGTAAAGGCTATTTTTTATTCTAAACAGCAAAGTTAAACAATCACAACACAGAGGGATACAGACCACAGAAATATTTTTCAAGATGTAAAAAAGGTACTCGTACAACTGTACACTTGATAAATGAAAAACAAACCTTCAATTTCATGGAAAAAAAGAAGTCAAGTGTACAGTTTCATATTATTTAGCATCTTGAAATTGATAGTTTTGTATCCCTCCATTTTGTGTTTGTTTATTTTTTTCTGTTAGGAAGATAACTGAGCTTTTATATCTTTTGTACATTTAGATATGCTTATAAATCAAGAACAAGGCATTTATAGCTGTATTTATAAACTGCTCACTAATGACTATTAATGTTGAAACAATGCTTTATAAAGGATGAACTGACTATTTACTAATGCTTAACTAATGATTCATAGGGTGTAGTTATTATAAAGTGTTACCTTTCATTCGTGCATTGATTTAAAAAAAATAAATAAAAATTGTGTGGACACTGTTTTTCACCTCTCATTCTGGCCAGACCACACCACCCTCCCAGCCCCTTGCTATCTGATGTTCTTTGTAAGCATCACTCTATATTCAGGGCAGCAGAGATTAAATGGTGCAAATCGGAAAATCCAGCTGACCGGTGATCTTGCCGTACCTAAATAATACTTCTAACTCATGCACAGTTTTTCCTTTCTCTGTTGTCCTCTTCCTCTCAAGACTCCATGGAGGTATGCAAGTTTTATGCCCCATCCTTCACCATTTTTGCAGAAAATGGAATGCAGTAGACCATAGTTGAGTGGGAGAATTGTCAATATTTGCAAATATACATTAGTCTGTTGTTGAGTGAGAACAGGACTCTTCAGAAAATGGACTGTGGACAAGCTCTGGTGAGCCTTCTTGACCAGGCTGGAAGTGTTGGTGGTCCAGGTCATGGCCTCCGAGATGTGGGTCCCCAGGAACTTAAAGGATGATACAGGCTCAACAGCCATCCTGTTAAGGTGGATGGGATCACATGAGCCTTTTCTCTCCTTCCTGAAGTCCAAAATAAGCTCCTTGGTCTTGGTGGTGTTAAGGAGCAGGTTATTGTTTGTGCGCCACGTGACCAGATGCTGGACCTCCTCATCGTTGTAGCTGATGAGACCGATCACCGTAGTATCGTCTGCAAACTTGATGATGGAGTTGGATCTATGTACAGGTCTGCAGTCATGGGTGAAGATGGAGTAGAGGAAGGGGCACAGCACACAGCCCTGTGGTACACCAGTGTTGAGTGCGATGGTAGTGGAACAGATGTGGCCTGACCTGATATGCTGTGGTCTATTGGTAAGAAAGTCCAAAATTGCAAAATGAGGTATTTATGTCCAGGTCTCTAAGTTTAGTGATTAACTTGGGTATGACAGTGTTGAATGCTAAGCTGAAGTCAACAAAAAACACTCATGCATAAGTGTTTTTATTGTCCAGGTGTGTGAGTACCGAGTGCAGCACTATGAAGACTGCATCCTCTGTGCCCCTATTGCTATGATAAGCAAACTGGTGTGGGTCCAGAGTCGATGGGAGAGAGTCCTTCAGATGTCCCAAGACTAACTGCTCAAATTTGAGGGGGAGATCCTGATAGCGGGTTGTTTGTTGTCTCTTTCAAAGTGAGCATAAAAGCCATTAAGCTCATTCAGAAAGAGGACATTTGTGGTTGTGGGGGTGGAGTTGCTGGTTTTGTAGTCTGTAATAGTGTGAATGACCTGCCACAAGTGTTGAGGGTCAGAGTTGGAAAAGTGCTCCTCAAGCTTCAATTTGTAGCAATGCTTGGCCTTTTTGATCTCTTCAGATTTGCCCTGGATTTGCTGTAGGCCTGTGCATCACCTGACCTGAAGGCAGTGTTGCATGCCTTCAGCAGGAGATGCACCTCCTTATTCACCCATGGCTTCTGATTTGGGTATGTGGTGATCTTCTTTTGGGTTTTAACATAGTCTATGGTGGTGTTAATGTAATCTAGAACAGAAGAAGTGTAACTTTCTATGTCCGTGTGAGAGCCACAGGTGGCCTGGGTACATACTCCAGTCTGTGTGTTGAAACCTGTCTTGGAGTGTGATGGCCACACTTTGATGGTCTTCGCTGATGGCTTCACACAGTTGATGAGGGGGAGTACTTGGGGGTGAGGAACAAAGAAAGGTGATCTGATTGTCCTAAGTGGGGGAGGGGGTCACACCATAGGCTTCAGCCATGTTTGTAAATACATGGTCCAAAGTTTTGTTTCCTCTGGTGTGACAGGAAATGTTTTGATGAAATTTTGGTGTTCTTGCGATCTCACAGACGAGTCGAAGGTTGTTGATAAAACTGTCGGAAATGCAAAAACCAACAACCAGAAGCTCTTGTCAGGTGAAAGATGTAAAAGCACTACTGTTCTGTAAGAACAGCTCCAAAGTGAGCAGAAAAAAAGTCTGAGCCTCGCGATGTGTACGCACCACCATCTTGGTCTTGTTCATGTGTACATGCCTCCATCTTGGTCTCTAACACAGTTGCCGGGGATTATGTGAAACATTTTTCTCCATTCTTCTCAATTATTCCTGTTTTTACAGGGACAGTCTAATATGTCCATCCATACATGCAGGAGGTCTGCAACATGTTTTTTTTTTTTTCTTCATATAGATTAGAATAATTTAGTGTTCCTTTTAAGGGTTTAAGGCCTGCCACTGACACACAGCTGTAAGCACAATATAGTTTTATATCAGAAGTGACAGT
>JAUMHR010000059.1:128832-149245 GCA_032361145.1 Enteromius fasciolatus
ATACAGAGTGGACTGCACACAGCTTCTGCCAGAGGCTTTCGGTTTGCGAACCACAAGTTCATCAACTGGTTCAGGAGGGTGCCCTAACAAAACATGCATGTTTTGCAGTAGATTGCATATTACATAGACTTTATGAGAACTGTTGGCAAATTAAAACTGTTTAAAAACTAATGATTTTGTATATATGTATCTATCTATGTGTATATATGTATCTATTTGTATTTATCTATTAATTTATTTTACCTGGGTTTGCTAGTGCATGCAAGAGCAGCATGCAAGTGTACTAAAATGTGCTGTCGGGTAAAGAATGGTTGCACAAACTCTTTCCAGCAGCACAAGAGCATGAATATGCCGAGGTGGGGTGTTGGCTTCAAGTGTGATCTGAAGAAAATGATAAAAAATATTTTACCTTTATTTAACCAGTGTGCGCTGTTCAGTTAGGGTGTACACTGTGGCTGTTTTGGCTCACAGATGGTAAAATGATTTTATAACAATCATGAATTGTAATCACTCACTTTGATGTTTTTACTGCACAGTTGGTATGGTATTTATATTTATATGTTTTTTTTATTGTCTTGAAATAAATGTTTGTGTCACAAAATCATTGTGTCATTAAGTTAAGAGAATCTCTACATTTCTTGATTTCATTCATGGTAAGTTTCATCAACGTGTAATGCTATCATTAAATGTACCTTATCGTTGTTCAACTGTGGCGTGAGTGACGTGCGTCTGACGTTTATATACTGAGGGCGGATTTGCCTCACCCAATCAGCGTCCGCTTATTTAAATGTTTATTTTAATCCAATGGATATAAAGTTTTTTCTTTATTTTGACCAATTGGCTGAAGCCATATAAAGCCTGTGCATTGATCCGGCCGTGTCCGTTTGTTCTGCAAAATGTAAAGACGGTTAATATTAATTAAGCAGAAATATCAATTTTGTCTAACGTTAGGAGAGGCGTTCTGGAGCAGGTCGCGCGCCGCTGCGCAGAACGAACGCGGGTTTGGCGCGTGCTCATTTCATACTTTCTGACAGCTGATTTAATGTATTAACTAAACACTGTATTTAATGTATAAGGTACATGCACAACAAACTGGTAATGTCATAGTGGTATCGTGCACCGTACTCTAACGTAGCCTGTGGAAATGTAGACAGCACGCGGTGTTAATTATCTTCATAGTTAGAAAACAATACCCTTTGCAGATGTCGCTCCTGACGTCCTTGACTTTCTGTTCCCGCTTCAGACGAATCAGCGCGTGCTGCGGGGAACTGAACGATTCCTTCAAAATGATTCGCGAACCAGTTCACTGGTTTAACAACTGCTTTGATTAAGCCTTTGAACAGAATTAACTCAATAGAATGAATCATTTGCGAATCGTTCATTACCGAGAGAAAAGTAGGCGGCTAATCTGGAATAAACGTAAGCATTTTGAACTTGTACAGTATTAAGATGAAGTAACGAGAGGGGCGTCGCCCACAGTAACGAAGTAAAAGTACCGTTTTTCATTAAGAAATTAAGTACCCATTTTTATATATATATATAAACACGCTAGAATTATTAGTTACCCCAAAAATTGACTCAAGTAAATGTAACTCGTAAATGAAACTACCCACCTCTTCTGTAGTTCTGTGTCCGAGTCTCCCACGAACAGGAGAGCGTCGGAGCATCGCACAGATTTCTGGAGATTGTTGGTGTTAGACACATATTTTAGGGTCATATTTTCACAGCTTTTATGATTTGTCCGTTATCAACTGCAAGCAACCCATCTTTTTAGCTTCATTAGCCTAACTCCCTATTATTAGAGAAAAAAAATAACTACATTAACCAAACACTTGAATACATTTGTCTTCATTTTATCCCTAATTTTTTCACTGCTCATCACTTCCAGAATCCTGAGCTCCGAGCCCTTCTCTCAGACAGCACCGCAAATACACTCAACCTTGATATATTATATGCAAGTGTGAACTCGTGGCATGATTTATTAATACGCTTGAATGAATACTTCAGATAGTGGACAGAAACTGATAGTCATTCATGGTTTATTGGTAAGAAACAGTATCAAGTCTTGAAGCTATTAAACAATGCATTAAATGATGAGCTAAAACTACAAACAGATCAACATGAAAACAGGGTTCATCCATCGATGCCGTTTCACACAGTTCACTCAAACTTGATGCCCTGGGCCAGCGGCAGATCTTTGCTGTAGTTGATAGTGCTGCAAGAAAAGAGCGTCTCAGTGACGGTGTAGGTGTCTACGGGACAAGTTATTGTATTCATTTTATCTCCACCTTTTTCCTAACAAGCCTACTGAGGTTTAAATCATTTGGTCTGAAGAAGAAAAACTAATGCTAAAACTAATCTTTCTCTCTCATTTTGACTGAATGAGCAGCACATTTTCATACATTTTCCATTCTCCTAAGCCTGATTATTTTCCTATTTCCTTCCTATGATTAATTGGTAGTCTGCTCTCCTGAACGAATTTATGATAGAAACCATGGAATACACCGAGAATCTTTCCTTCTCTCCTCAGATCCTCACATCTCTTTCCAGGTCTGTTTTCACACAAATGCTTTAAAGTGCAATCGTTACAAAATATAGACAGATTTCACTATAAGGATATTGAACGCGTCTGTAATTGCTGTGGCTCTTCAGGAGTTACTCGTGCTGTGGGAAGTAATTTATTAATCTTTTAATGATTGATGAGAGTAGAATAATGTCACGTTGTACCTAGTAACATGCTTATTATGATGTTCATAAAGCAAACCTTTTGCTGATTGTTTACAGCGTAAATGGAAATTACTCCCATAATTTGCACAAAGCATCATGGGACGTAGGGAAAAGCTTTTATTTCAAGGATCTGATGTAGATCGACACTCACCATGTGGATCTTCTCATGTACTGCTTCCACGAATCACTGCCGGACTCACGGCCGCCTCCTGTGTGTTTCTCTCCTCCTGCACACACACACACACACACACACACATCAGCTCAGGCTGATAGATGGAGCTTGTTAGAGATGTTCCTTTTCCACTGAAATGATCCTGGAGCTACGAACCTCTGTTTGAGACCCGAGTGAAGCATGACAGCTGTATCTTTGTTCTGTTATATTAATCAGTGCTTGTCATTTATTCAGTACTTGCCTACAAATCACCCAGTCATTTCCCCCCCAAACAGACCCGTTCAAGTGCTCTGGTGATATTTAGTTTTCCTGCAATATGAAAATTAAAAAAAAAGAAATATTCCACCGTGCAGCCCCAATATGAACTGGTATAGATTTAATAAAGTTCAGAAGCTTAAAAAAGTACAAAAACTCAAAATGACAAAACTCATAAACGGGTATCCTACGGCCCGAAGGAATCTAAAGACGACAGAGTCATGACACAATCTGTGAAGCTAATGATCCATACATGAATTCCTCAGGAACATCAGACGGCAGGATCTCCAGCGGGAGGCCATTATTATATTCTAGTGCTTATAGTCCCGTTTTCTTCAGGTGTAGAGTTCTTTCTCACAGACAGTGTTTCCAAACCTCTGAGCTACATTCAGAAGCGACTGACATACCCAGAAACACTGAAGCGTCAATGGTACTTGTGTGTGTGTGTGTAGATACGCACCGAACGCTCCTCCGATCTCTGCACCGCTGGTTGGAATGTTGACGTTCACGATGCCGCAGTCAGAGCCTTTGGGACTAAAGACAGGTGTTACACTCCATCCATCTCACTCAATCACCTGAAGACGTAAACAGCGCTCCTGCACACGTACCCTAACCAGCGGAACACTCGACCCATGTCTTTAGTGAAGATGCTGCTGGAGAGCCCTTGCTTCACTTCATTATTCCAGGCAAACGCTTCATCCTCCGTCTGAAGCAGAGGGAATGATTACCGCCAACACTGATTATATGACATGAAGTATGCAAAACCAGAACCCAATAAAGAAGCCCACCTTGAATTTAAGCACGTAAAGGATGGGCACGAAGGTCTCTGTGTGAACTATGGGAGCGTCGTGTGGCAGTCCAGTGATGATGGTAGGTTCCACATAGTTCCCCGGGCGATCCATCATCTGAACCAGAAATCAATACGTCAATAATTTTCCTACATTATGAAATTCCTGTGCCTCAGAGTGAGCAGACGCAACTATTCTGAGGGGTCGTTAATTATTCACCCTTGTGTTGCTCCGAACCTTCTTTCACCTTCGGAGTCAACTCGAGACATTTCTGATGAAGTCTGGGACGCCCCTGACCCGCTTTATTTTTCATTAAATGTAGCCACTGTGATGAATAGATCATCGGGGTTGCATTTGATTTCTTCTAAACAATAATGAGTACCGATCAGGTAGCTTTCAGCAGAAGAAGGTGCTTCCGAATAGAAAATACCTCTAGTTTTGTTTTTTCCAGCTGTGCTTCATTTTCTCAATTCTACATTTTTATAACATTTGTTTCGGGGTTTTTTTACAAAATGGCATAGATTCGATTCAGGAGGCCTTTATTTAGTCACGCGAGGCTGGATGCAGGTGCTTTATAAAGTCTAGAACGTCTTGAGGGAGAGTAAATCATGGTCTAATTTTCATTTTTAGGCGATCTAACCGTTTAATGAGAAGCACTGATTTAGAGGATCGTCAAAGTCACAAATACAGGCCATTACGAGTCAGTTTCTAGAGTAATAAAGACATACCTTTCCTCCACACACAAGAGTGCCGCCCTGCTGCTTTGCTTGCTCTACGGCCGCCAGATACTGCTCCACGGCCTGTTTGGTGTGCAGAGGCCCATAAAGAGTGCTCGCTGTTAAAAAACACAGAAGAATTAATGCAACACATTGCGTATCATTTATCGAATGTGCTTCCTAGGAATGGGATTTTTTCAACCAGGAAAAACGATTGAGCCCAGGATTCTGCACTGAACTTACGGTCCCAGGGGTCACCGATGCGGATCTGCTTGTAAGCTTTAGCGATCCTCTCCACAACATCGTCGTGTACACTTTCATGCAGCATCTAATCCAGCAGAAAAACAGACGAACATCAATCAGACTGCAAGCGGTCTGTCTGGTCTCCTCTCTTCAGCACACGGTACTGACCAGGCGTCTGGTAGTAGTGCAGCGCTGGCCAGCCGTTCCCACCGAGGCAAACACAGCAGACGGCACAACCAGGTTAAGATCAGCATCCTCGAACACTGCAGCAGGAAAGGACTGTATTAAACACTTGAAACAAGACTTGTGGGTTATTTTCATTACATCTGGTTGCAGCCCAAAGACTAATGCAATGAATTCAAAGACGACACAACAAACCTATGATGGCATTATTTCCTCCTAACTCCAGCAGCTGACGACCTGTAGAAAACCAAAATATTTACCTGTATTACATGCAACAGAAACGGGTCGGTTTCAGTAAATGATGTGCTAGCATTACCGCAAAGAGCAGAAACACATCATTAGAAACTCTAGAAAACTCATTTTCATTCTTCACCCGGCACTACAGGTACCACCATATTCATCTCGGAGTACACCTAGCTTGGGTTTAAGCACATAAAGAAACGTCTGGCATCTGGTAATTAGCCTCCATCAGTGAATGAAAGAATCCTAATACGGTTTCGTTGGCTCAGATGCAGAAGAACCCCATGATGCAACAGGCAGAACTACTAGAAGTGATACGTTTAATTCTTGCGCTTTAACTTTCCCATTGTAAACAATTAGTAATAATAACGATAACCGTTTAAAGTGTGAAATATTAAAACATCCGAGCAATATTACTTCTTCCTGTGATGACATCAGCTGGGATCACACCATACTGGAGGTATCGTCAGAGCACTAATGCACACCGAAGCTGTGATGAAGGATGGGTTTGGCTTGCTCTCAAAGCTGAAGGCGTGTAACATGAGTGTATCATGTTGATATTTATGAATCGTTTTATTATTATATAGAAAAATCTTGACCTTTAACACTAGCTCTCTTCTATTTATCTACTCGCTTCCTTTTTATTAAAAAACATAATAACAGCCCTCTGATCTCTTTATTCTATTTCTATTCTATCTGCTTTTATTACAAAAGAAAGAAAAAGAAAAAGCAAACGTGTACTGTTAGACTAGACTGTTAGAAAAGCGTCAGCTAAAAGACTCCACGTACAGGTAAATGTAAATATGAATGATAAACTCACCGAACCGTTCCTGTACCATCATGGCCACCTGTTTGCCCACCTGAGTGCTGCCTGTGAAGGACAGGAGACCCACTCGCTCGTCTTTAGCCATGGCCGTGCTGCACACACACACACACACACACGACTGAATGCTTTTCTCTTGTGAAGCGCTGAACTGAGAGGAGCACAAACGGCTTTATTTCATACCCGATGTCAGCACCGCCGCACGCCATGGAACAGATGGCTCCAGGAAGATGATTGCGCTCCAGCACCTCAGCTACAATCCTGCGCAAACACGACAACAGCCTCGATGCATTAAAACTACGCTACAAAATACATCATCAGCCCGAAGCCTGTGCTTTTAAACGCCTGACGTTGGGAATGAGAGAGTTCTGGGAGATGATGGCACTTGGCTGTGTGACACTTATACTGGACTATTCTTATTTACTTCATCAATACAAAGAGAAAATAACCACTTTTTATTCTTTTTGAACATCGTGTAACCTAAAAAGACTTAATATTTCAGGTATTTTGCCTTTATAATAGGGAAACTAGTTTAGCTGTAATGCTCGGACAACTTGCAAAACCAACAAAGAATTGTGATAAAACCGTGATATTGCGCTATTTTCTCCACATCACCCAGCTCTACGTTTCAGAACGACAACGTTAACGATGGCGAGCAGCGATATTTGAGACTGAAGAGACCCACAGCCTCAGCCGAATGCATTCTGTCCGTTCATTCATCTCCGTATCTCATGATACTGAAACTAAGAACTCTGAAGCTGACGTTTAGCCCTTGGCTTGATTTACACGCAGTATGTTTTTACTGATGCTCCGCTCTATATAGCTGTGTTTCGTGATCACAGAACAAGCAAGTTCTGCTCGAGTATTTCTATCTAGTGCACTTGCTCCTGTTTCCTGCTGTGCTGCTCACGTGCTCTGCTCTGATTAAAATAACTTCCACAAAAGATTATTTGGATAATTGAACAAAAAAAATCTGTTCCATTTGATTCTTTTGCATAGAACTGAATAATAATAAAACACTGATATTTAATTTTAATATATTTTCTGTCTAATTTTACAGTTTAACTTTCAATTAAACTGTGGCTATTTTATTGGCTTGTATTTTCTAAATTTAGTATCACTGAGTTTAACTAAACACAATGATTTTATATTTAAAATAATAACAACAATAAAAAAAGAAATAGTAATTATTCTTGTCTTTTTGTGCATTTGAGTGCGTCCATATTTTCAGTTACTGGTCTCTGTTAGGGCTGAGCGATTACGTATCTCGATTTTCATGCCAGATATCTCGATATCGATACGATATGACTACGGGTCCATGGTACACAGGTACCATGTCTTTTGCAACGTGCTATGTTATAGCGTCTGCCGACTCGTACGGCGTAACGCTACTGAACGCGTCGGACTGAGAAGTCCCCGGTGTTTCTCTCATTGTCACGCGTACTCTCTATTCATCCAAAACGTTTTCATTCCATTTTTTGACCTGATATCTTGAATCAGAATGTGATAGCATGCTCTTCCTCCTGATATATATGCATGTCTGCAATGCAACCAAGACTTCGGGGGAAACGGCTGCATGTGAGATGACAGAAACCTTACCTGGTGACGGCGACGCTCGTGAGGGGTGTTGTCGGCGCTCCTTTCCTGTCAAACAAAGAAACGAGTTACTGACTGCACACCGACTGCTGTAACCTGCCCCAAGATACCGGAGGACTAACCAAAGACAGACGTTTCCGCAGATCAGAGCGATGGCGTTGTTCCAGCCGTACACAGCCACGGGAAAGTTAAAGGCGGTGATGATTCCTACCAAACCCACAGGATTCCACTGCTCGATGAGCGCATGCCCCGGCCCTAAGAGCACACAGACACATCACTCGATGTCTGCACTCGACTCGGACATGCAGCCACATCAGAAGAGCTCAGGACTCACTCTCGGAGGGTAAAATAGGTCCGCCGATCATACGGGACAGTCCTACAGCGTAGTCACAGACGTCCACATACTCCTGCACCTCACCAACCCCCTCCACATAGATCTTACCCATCTCCAGAGACACCTGTGCACAGAAGAGCGCTGTCACGCCGCTCACGCCTGACCACCTACAGCCCTCTCACAGCTGACTCACCAAGCTGCCCAGAGCCTTGATCTTCGCTCTCAGAGCGTCCCCGATCTGGCGCACGATTTCACCTCTCTTCGGAGCAGGAACCTGGATGACGTGTGAAGAAATGTGTTATTGTATTAGATTGGGGTCCAAGCACCGAAAGCTCAGCATCGGTCTCTCTCAGTCATCTTCATCTGAATCGGCGGTGTTAAATAAGACACAGGAAACGAATGAAAAGATTCTGGCTATCTTAAGCAGTGTTGCTTCTTTTTTTGGCCACATTTACACGCTCCCCAAATAATCCATCAGTAATTAAGACTGAAGGTTCAATCAGACTGAATGTAAACTCCTTGATCTGACTTGAGCTCATGTTGGCGCATGCTTATGCGAACAAAATGGATCAGGATTAAGTAAAGGTTATTATGTGCAAATAGCGAGAGACTCTTCATTGAGTTTACATGTCAATCGCTTTATTTAGATCTCATATAAACACTATATTTAGATTCATAAACTGGAACGAATTCAGTCTAAATGAAACAAAAGTTTCACTGAAGCTCATGATATTATTTCTACACTGACTGCAGATTCCTGCTGTACTTTAAAGCCTTTGCTTCACCTTTCTCCCCAACCAGTTAATCAGAAGATGAACGCGTATATAAACTGGTTTGAGAAAGTTACAAATAACACATGGAAACCCAGCGATGAAACGCCATGATGCGCGTCAGCTGTAGTTTACTCCGCTTACATCTGCCCACACGCTCCACGCAGCTTGTGCTTTCTGTACGGTTTCCTCATATTCTGCCATGGTTGCCTGTTTAAAGACAACAATCATTCAGGGACGGAGTCACGTCAATTAATGAATTGTGTTATATTAAAGCGCAGTTTGGTTTACCTGGCGCACTCTGGCAATGGGCTCATTGTTGGCTGGACAGTATGAAGTGACCACCTGTACGAAACAGAGAAGGCATTAAACAGCTTCCTGTAACATACAAAAGACAACTCTGCAAACGCTTCATTGTCCTACTTCATGAATTATTAAAAGCAGGTGTTGCAAATTTTGGCATCTGTATTCCTAAACTTAATGTTTGCATCACCTCTTAGATTTTTGTAAAAGGGAAATGTTAAAAATGTGATGAAACTAAAATGCAAGCAGTCTTATTCAGAGAGTCGCGGAGGCATTCATTCATCTACATTTGTTCAAAAGACTGCATCTGAAAACTTTGCTGCCTTATGAACCAACGACTTCGAAGACACCTCATGAAACCGATTCGGGACAGGTTTCTGGGGCATGATCTACAACAAAATAGAACGAGAATAGAACTAAATTAATTTAGTATTCCTACAATACTCATTTCTAGAACTAGTAATTACGCAAAATGTTAGCCACCAATCTTTATTTTTTGGCTTAATCCATCACAACAATAGAACGCACAGGATTGTGGGATATCAAAGGCAGAGAAGGATACATCTGAAGTCTTTACGAGCTGGTCACTGAATCACTTTTAATTCGTCGCACAGTAAATTATTCAGCTATAGAACCCTACCGTGTGCTGCTCAGCCGCGATCTTTGGAGCTATTCTTGTTCGTCAACATTGTGTATAAAATATAACTCGCTTCATATTAACCTAATATTTATTGAGCTGTTGTATATTAACAATCATGTCTTGCGTCTTAGATTTCTCTGCAGTCTCTGTGTCATACTCGGACAGAACACGGCCTTCTTACCATCAAGACACTGTCCATCATCAGCTAACATTAAAACAAGTGCTTTACTAGTTATTTTTAGGTTACTCATCAAGTTGGCCGAGTGAAATTCAAAAAGCCTTAAAGTGTGTTAATTAAAACATAAATTGGTAAAACTAACATTGGGAAATCAGTCATCAGCTGGTAAAAATACTACGATTTTTTTTTTTTTTTTACATTTTTGTGTCACACTATAGAATACACTGCTAACTCAACTACCCATCTCTGTTTATACCAGTACTGTGCCGGTTATGTGCTATTCGCTTTAATACTGTTGTCAAAGATGTGTTGCTTTTAAAATGAAAAATGTTTTCAAATGTATGCAGAACGGATGCATGTAGATATAGCCTTAGTTTAATGAAGACATACTAGATCCACAACTCAATGTCAGTGACTTCTTCTTACTGCGGTTGGCAGTGAGCTTTTTGGTGTTAGCGGCACCTTCTGCACCGGACGCGTGACATGCTTGGGCGAACACTTTTTAGAAAGATGGCAGAGGAAGGAGAGGATTTGATCCCGAGGGGGGAGTAACCGTGGCCGTACCTCGAGAAGGTCATGATGCTGACTGAGACAACGGTCTTTTTTTTGCCATGTTGGTACCGTTTAGAGTAGTTTATAATAATGTTGTTTGTCCTGTGGTTTAAGCTGCACCGTGTTACACATATGCATGCATTCAGATTACATTGCATTCAGTTTGTTGCCAAATTGGTTTGGAACAATTATTAAATAAATAATTGCACAATTATGCGTGCCTATCTGTTAGAATGACATTTTTTATCACTAAGGGTTATCACTGATTTAAAGTTGGTTTAAAAATAGCTTAGATGTAGTTAAACTACTTTTGCCGTGTTGCTGTAGCTTAGCTTGCTACATTTCTCAGGGTAGTAGCTTTAGTGTAGTTAAGCGTAATTCAATGTAGAGTAACTGATAGCTTAGCTCACTACGTTTTCCAAGTAGCTTGCCCAACACTGGTGTCACGCCAATTTCTGCACTTGTGTATTAAATACTTCAAACCTACTAACCTGCACACTACTGTTAAAGGATCAACAGTGTAGGACAGTAGTAAAGATAGTAGTAAAATGTTTTCATATTGCTGGGAAACAAGTGTATGAACTTTTTAGGTTACACTTTATTTTAAGGTGTCTTAGTCACAGTGTAATCATTTAAGTACTAAATATTAATATTAAGTGCATGTGCTTGTTATATAGTTAGGGATAGTCTTAGGGTTACTTGCATGTCATTTTGCAGAATATATTGTCATTATACTAGTAAGTAATGTCTAACAAGGACACCTAAAAATAAAGTGTTCGCACTTGTTACTGCCCTGATAAAATCAGCATTTTTCACAGATTGTTAATGTTTTACTAGATGAGCTGATGTTTAATTTCAGTTAGAAATAACAATCTTTTCTGATCTCAGCTGTACAGAGGTCTTAGTGAGGAAGAAACGGGTTAACTAACTTTAACCAGTAGCCTTGACTAGTGCTGTGAACTTTAGTTTTCACGAACCACAAGCCTAAAAAAAGAGTACAAGTGAACTAAATAAGTATTCGATCGTGAAAGCATGAGATCGCTGCGGTTTGGCTAACGTTATATTTAGCGCGCGTCGCGTCTGTGATCCTCTCACCTGTCCCTGGCCGCCCCAGGAGCCGTTATACACGCCGTCGTTGTCCTCGCCGAGGCCCAGCTCCTTTAGCCAGCTGTACTGCGGCCGGTTAACGAGCAGCGTCGACATGTTCACGGCTCCAGCTCCGACCCGTAGCGACACTTTAGTGCTCAGAGAAAAGAGCCGCGCCGCTCGCTGCGTCAGCACGCGCTGCATCCTGAACTGACTGTCGCGGTCACGTGCGTACGGCGCTTCTGATTGGTCAGCCAGCGACTCACCCCCTTCGAAGACTGTAGGTACACATATCTGTGACCCTGGACCAAAAACAGTTGTTAGGGTCAATTTTGTGAAGTTGAGATTTATATATATATATATCGCATATCTGAAAGCTGAATAGATAGGCTTTTCGTTAATTTATGGTTGTTTTTTTTTAGGATAGGACAATATTTGGATGAGATACAGCTATCTGAAAATCTAAACAATGAAAATATCACCTTTAAAGTTGTCCAAATGAAGTTGGTAGCAATGCATATTACTAATTACAAAAATAGGTTGTATTCAATATTCTCATTGGACATGATCTTGATGTATAGTTTTGACAGATACGGTATGGTTGACTATTCACCAATATACCCTTGCTAGATTTAGTGCTCCAGGACCAGGGTCACATCTGATCTGTTTCAGACACTGTTGCATTTTATCAATATAACATAATCTCGTTTAGTAGAACTCATCAATATCAAGTTTAAATCGTGTGTTCTGAGCAAAACTTCATAAAACTAGCACTAAAACCTAGGATCAGGTGTTGCTCGTAGAGATTGATATTGTTTACAAGAAAAATGATTTGTTAAAATGTAAGTTTTATCTCTCATTTGAAATTTAATAATTAGCTGATGTACATTTTTTCCCGTTGTTGAAAACAAATGATACACATAAACAGACATCTACAGTATGTTAACAGTGCTAAACATTTATTGATTTGTAGACCTTAAGAAGAAAGCTAAGGTAAAAAAAGGATAGTGAGGTGAAAGCACACAATGAATAGTTATTAAACACCTTCACTCACACAGATTGTAAGTAGAAGGATATCTCAGGTTTATAAATTATAATCCAGTATAATCCATGGAAAGAACTAAAGGTAATGAGAGATATGGAGAGTTATATGCAGTAACAAAGCAGTACTGCTCTAAATCTACACTACCGTTTAAGTAAGATATTTATTGGTTTTTAAAGATGTTTCTTCTGCTCATCAAGGCTGCATTTATTAGATTAAAAATCCTGAAAAAAACTGTAATATTGTGAAATATTATTTCAATTATTTCTGTGTGAATATATTTAAAAATGTAATTTATTCCTGTGATACATCATTCTCATACGCTGGTGTTTTATTATCAGTGCTGGAAACAGTTGAGCTGCTTCATAGTTTTTTAGGATTCTTTGATCATTAAAATGATTTAAAAAGAAGCATTTATTTAAAATGGATAATAATGTTCAGATCTACTGTTACAGTAGTTTACTGTTTCACTACTGTTCAAAGTTTGGATCAGTACATTTTTATTCTTTCTTCTTTGAAAGAAATGAATACTTTTATTAACCAAGGATCTATTAAGTGAACAAAAAAGTCATTTATATTTTAGAAATGTTTTATATTTGGTAAAAAATTATGTTTTTTTTTTTATTAATTCATCAAAGAATCCTGAGGGTAAAAAGAAAGAACTGTTTCCAACATTGATAATTCTGGCATTAAATCAGCATGAAAATGATGCTTTGTATCACAGGAATAAATTAAATTTTAAAATATAGATATTTTTTAATAAATATATGTTTCTGTGAAGAACAGGAGAGAGAATATAAGAAGAAATAGTTATTATGAACAGATTAAGAATAAAACACAGTCATTTGAATATAACGGTTTATTATAAAGAGACGAGCAGCCGAAAGATGGATTGATGAAGACCAGCATCAGCTCCTAGCAGCTGGCGGGAGCGCGCAGTCCCAGTCAAGAAGCAGAAGAAGAGAACGCGTCCAATGAGAGCGGCCGTCGGCGATGACGCTGCAATTAATATGTGCGCGTCACTTCCGGTTGTAAGAAATGGCGGGTGATGGAGACAGAATGGCGGAGCTGGAAGATGGAGAGCTGGAGTCTGATCAAGAGGAGCGAGTTCAGGTGAACGGAGACCGGCTCTCTGTCTGTCTGTGTGTGTGTGATTCAACCTATCAGCGGCTCTCTGCTCTGCAGCAGGTGTGTCAGGCTTATTAAAGCAGACTTGTTGCTGCTAGCATGCGTGCTGCTTTATAAAGCGCTTCAGAAGATAACGCAGTGCTGCTGAGCCCTGCTCACTTTATTAAACCTTCCTGATCTTTAAAGAAAACTAACTAACTGTAAACTAACTAACTTTAGTGTTACTTCATCTTGTAAAGGCCTCTTGTTTTGCCGCCAGCGTTCAGAGACCGCATACATCGCGGCCCAAAGTCATTAAAACACTAGTATTTTCAGCAGCTGAACGTGCTCTTCTGCTGTAGCGTGTCAGTAGAAAACATCAGCTTGCATTCATTTGACCGTTAATTGTAATAATCCAGTGAGACTTTAGTTTAGTTAGTCTGTCTGGAATGACACAGAGCAAACTGAGACAGACTCAATCCAGAAGAATTGTGTTTTCAGGAAAGATACCTGCAAAGCTCCTGAGAAACTGAGCACCGGGGCAAAAACTGCTTTAACCACAACACGTTTAACAGTTCGGTAGCTTCACAGGCATCTTTCGTGAAGCTTCTTGGAGACAGTTCTGGAACTGATCTTTCCCACTGACACACTACAGCAGAAGATTAAAATAACTGATTTATGAGCGGCTGAAAATACTAGAGTTCTAATCATTCTGTACATTCATGGAGTAAAGCAACGTGTGTGTTTGCTGTTGACTGCGGCAGGTGTCCTGTTATCAGAGCAGAGGTCCGCCTCTGAGCTCTGGGTCCGTCTCAGGGTACCGCAGCCTGAAGAACACCGACTCCAGCGACAGTGACTCCGCGTCTGAAGACGAGGCTGTGCTGTGGAGACACAAGCGGCTCCGCACCTCCAGCGCTCCCTCCGGACGCAAAGTCAATAACATCTGGGGCTCCGTGGTGCAGGAGCAGAGCCAGGAGACTGTGGCTGCCGAGCTGGGAATCATGGGAATGGAGGCGAGCGTCAGCATGAGCAGCCGCCAGAGCGAGACCTATAACTACATCCTGGCCCGAAAGATGATGGAGAAGGAGCGCGAGGAGGAGGAAGGGGGCTTGAGGAGCACGCTGGACGGGGAGCTGGAGGGATACATGCAGGAGAAGAGCTGTCCTGAGCTGAAGAGAAAGAGGCCGGCCAAGGAGAGGCTGGGCCCACGGGCAGAGATGGACCTGAAGGGCCGCTACCAGCTCACAGAGGACGACCCTGAAGAGAGAGTGGTGGATGAGATCGCTCACAGGTCAGGAGAAACCGCAGGACATGCACGACTGGGTTTAAGTTTATTAACTGCTTGCGGAGTGTGTACAGTAGTCAACAATTGAAGGGGATCGATACCTTTCACTGAAAATGTTTTGTAGTTTTCGAACAAATTTTATTATTTTTTTTGATCCACTTCAAATGTTGTCTGTATATGTGCACGCTAACACTGCCGTACAAACGTTCAGTAAGATCTTATGCTCATCAAAGCTGCATTATTTACAAAAAGATTTTTATTTCAAGTAAAAGCTTCTCAATTTTTCTTAACAAAAAAACTGTTCAGCACTGATAACAAAAAAATGATAAAAGGTGTATTTGCTCTCTGTTGAAGACTCATGGAGCCGAAGAAGGATCTGATCGAGCGAGTGGTGAGCGTGATAGGAAAGAAGAAAGCCATCGAGCTGCTGTCAGAGACGGCCACCATTGAGCAGACCGGAGGACTCTACACCGTGGTACGTCCAGAACCACCCCACAAAACCTATTCAGAGCTGGCTCGGTTTCTCAAAAATAATGCATAAATAAACACTTGTGCGTACACCGAGAGAGCCAGATCCTGCTGAAGCTCGCTGTTTAATTATTAAACATTATTCTTCAAAATATATTCACAGACAAATAGAGGGACAGTTTGCACTAAATGGAAATATTAGAGCAAGTTTGTCGTTGGCAACTTAATACATTTAATACTAAATTGATACCTGGGACTCCTGACAATATCTTGTGACGTATCATGAAGTAAAACCAACACGCTGTGTTAGAAAGTGAATATATTACTTATTATTTTACCTGTAATTTACTGCCATTCCTCCTTGTCTCTTTTAAAATACATGAAAATAATGGGCAACCAAAAGCAGCCATAAAAGATGATGACATCGTTGACACTGACACTTCATCTTTATTATCAGGCCACTGCGAGTACAGCTGTTATTTTAACATCTGTCAGCACAATAAACTCTGCTCTGATCAGAAAGTGTGTAAGAGCGTCGCTGTGCAGCGTGGATCACTTCAACTCTCACAGAGCTGAAGCTGGTTCTTCGGGGCTCAAAAGTGCAACCAATTTCGTTGTTAATAAAGGCTTTGCTGTTATCGGTGTTGTTTTACAAAATATGAATCAGATGTGCGTGTATTTGTTTGCGTTTGCTGCAGGATGGCAGCAGGAGACGCACACCGGGTGGAGTGTATCTGAACTTACTGAAGAACACACCCAGCATCTCTGACCGACAGGTGAAGGTGCGTCAGCTCTGATGGCTCTATCAACATGTGCCCAAGTCTTCAAGAACACGGCAATAATCTGCTTCCAGCTGCCAGGGAGGAGCTTATCTGCCTAATGGCATCAGTGGTGGGAAGGGTTAAACATGTTTATCAGGCGGAGCTTATCAGCTTGAGACCGGTAGTGGGTGGGGCTTATTAGCTTAATGAGATCAGTGGTGGGTGGAGTTAAGCATTTGTTGTTTGCATGTTTTCCACTTCCTCATTACATATAGCTTTCAGAAAGGTTTCTTTGCGTGTTTTCTGCGTACAGGAGATCTTTCATGATGAGAACCAGAAAGAATACGGCAACAAAAAGGCGGCTAAGAAGCGACGGAAGCGAATAGTGGCAAAGAAGATGAAGCAGGCCATCAGCACCCTCAACCTCCAGGAGCATGACGACGTCTCGCGAGAAACGTTTGCCAGTGACACCGAAGAGGCTCTGGGCTCGCTGGAGGAGGCCCCCGAGGGCCCGCCGGAGTCTGCGCTGGGCACAGAGGAAAACCCTGTGGTGTACAACTCAACCGACCTGGAGGTTTTCTAACCGTTTGTAGCCTGAAAGAGCTGGGACTGACTGAAGATGAAACGCAGCGGTCCTGACGGATAGCACTTTACGTTCTCTGCTGGTTGTTGAAAGACTAAGCAGCAGCCAAAGCTTGTACAGAGATCTTCTACAGGAATTCCTGCCTGGTTAAGATGTTGTTGATAAATTGTGATCTTTCTGTTTGGATATATTTTGCAAGCTTTTGATACATAAATTAATTGCAGCAAGAAAATATAAATGTACTTCAGCTTGTGTTTTAGTCATCAGAGATGCTTTAAACGTTTGCTGAAGATGCATCGTACAATAAAGCAGTACATGCTCGATGTGTAAAAGTCAAGCTGTACTTTTGATGCGTTTCATTTGTGCTTTTCTGCTGTTTTTGCTTGCGCTGTATGGTGCAGCTGAGCCGAACTGATGAACGTTCTTTAAGTTTCAGTATATGCTCAAATTAAAAAGAAATCTGTTAAGTTTAGAGATTTGCGTGTCACGTGAACATGTTTACTGTAGCTCTAGACTGATGGTGCACATGGATTTTAAACTGGATCTGAAATGCAAACTCCGAATATGATGCAAGCCTGCAATAATCCGCGGTGTCCTTTTCTAGAATGGCAGCGCAGTTTAAAGGTTTGTTTGCAAATTATTTACATTTCAGCTTGGACCAATGAAAGGGCTTTACATTAGCCTATCAAACTAGCAGCATGAGTTCACACAGGCATTGATGTCATTTAAGTCTCTAGTTTTGTCACACTTTGTCACATAAAGAGCCTCGAGGATCCTCCAGTCAAACCGCGAAGACTCCTTCATCAAGTGTTTTCTAGCTGCTAGTCTGACGCGTTTATTGATTCTGTGCGTTTACAGCACGTGCTTTTTTCAGCGCGTTTTTGTGCGGTTTGAATTTTGTCTCCACAGCACCGTTGAGCGTCTGATGACGTAGCTGCGGCTGGTTGGCCGCCCGCGGTCACGTGTGTGTGTGGCTCTGATGAGCGGCCATATTAGTTCAGTTCATTCTTTCACGCGGCTGCACTAAGAGTAACACACTCTTTACTCCACAGTTCACTGCGGTATTGATGTAGGACGCTCCGGCAGAGTTACTCTCTGTTCGTTCGGTGCGTCGTTTCAATACTTCATCAGCGGGAAGGTGAGTTTGTCCTGCACTGATCGATGCGCTGATTGAGTCTGTGATTAACCGTGTGTTTCGCGGCAGATGGCGAGCGCGGCGCGGACCCCGGCCGGCCAGCAGACGCTGTCCCGCGGCGGCGGCGGCTCTCCTCTGAGCCCCGCGCGGATCTCCCGTATGCAGGAGAAGCAGGAGCTGCAGCAGCTGAACGACCGGCTGGCCGCCTACATCGAGGCGGTGCGCCGCCTGGAGTCGGAGAACAGCGTGCTGCAGCTGCAGGTCAGCGAGCGCGAGGAGACGCGCAGCCGCGAGGTCACCGGCCTCAAAGCGCTCTACGAGACCGAGCTGGCGGACGCGCGCACGGCGCTGGACGAGACGGCGCGAGAGCGCGCACGCCTGCAGCTCGAGCTGAGCAAGATAAAGAGCGAACACGAGCTGCTGCAGAACACGTGAGACTCCTCATCACTGATTTGCTTTCAAACATTTACAGAAAGGGTGCAAAACTAAAGTAGTTTGAGGGGTAATTTTATTACTTTAATGTTCCTTAAGGTGTGTTCTTATGATATTACGTTTTTGCGCACAAACAAATGTGGAAAACTGATTTTCAGCCCTTACTCTGTCCGTCTAAAACGGTCTGTTTTTAAGGGGCGTGTCTTTTATGGCTTTCAGTAACTGGCCGCTGTTATGATTGGCTAGCGTGACGTCATCGTGCTCCTTTTAGATAGATAGATTGCATTTCTTCTTTGTTTGTAATGTTTTAAAACTAAAACTGAGGAATTATTTAAAACTTCAAAGACTACTTATTTACCTGAAGATTAAACAATTGTCACGTCACTCTTAGCAGACTGACTCCAGACCAGGCCTGTGTTTCCCAAAAGCATCATGAGCCTAATTTGATGGTAGATGCGTTGATGGCACTGGGTCTATGATGTCCTCAGGCTTACAATGTTTGTGAGAAACCGAGATGAGTCTAAGGGAATTAACTCTTCTGGTGTATGTGTTTGTGCTGTAATTGGTTAAGTCTGGTTAGTTGTGTTGTCAGTAACCGTCCAGAGCATTAGTGTGATGGAGGTCGGTAGATCTGGACCAGCCGAGGGAGTGATCGTGAGCTTATAAAGCTGTTCTCTATTTTCACATCTGGTGGATTATGCATGCTGTATTTGTTGTGTGTTCAGTTTAAAGGTTTCTGTTTGCTGGATGATTCAAACATTACTCTGTTAGAGACCAGTTTGTGGTCTCTCTGTAGTGTTGAGGTGTGTACACACACACACACACACACATTCTTTAGTAATGTCACATGCTCTTGAGTCTCATGATCATCTTATGGAGCACTTACAGCTCAGTCTAGTGGAGTGTGTCTGTATAATCCAGATTAATTGTGCCTCCCTCACACTTCAGAGCCGGAGCTCCACTCTTGCTGTGTGTGTGTGTGTGTGTGATTGACAGGAGCAGTGGTTCATCGGTGTGTGTGTGTGGGGCAGCTGGAGGATGTGAATGCTGCTCTGTGTGAAGCAGCTCTTTGTTTCAGATGATCAGATGCGTCTAACACATGTTTATAGTGTTAGCTGTGTTCGATCAGGAGAGTCCGGAGCGTCACAAACTTTGGGCTGTGTGCGAGACATTCCTCAGACTCCGATCTCCTCCAGAGAAAGATCCCAGTTGTGAGGTGTTTCGAGCTGAGAGTACAGTTTTAATCCTGACACAGTATTTAGATCTTTATTTGCCTTCATGAACCCACCACTTATTCTTAGCTCTTGTAGCCTGTGTTAATATGAAATAATCTCACATCTAACATATAAAGGGGGGGGGGCATCCTAGGTGAAACCTGTTCACAGTGACTTCTTCCAAACAATTCTTCTTGGAAACTAGGTTAACTTATCATGAGTGAACTGATAACTAGGGTTTTCTTTTATTAATCATAATAACTTCTTACTGTTACAGTAGTTCTGATGTGTGTGTGTCACAGGTGTGAGAAGAAGGACGCGGAGCTGACCAGCGCTCAGGCCCGGCTCAGAGAAGCTGAAGCCCTGCTGAACTCCAGAGAAGCGGCTCTGAACACGGCCGTGTCTGAGAGGAAGGCTCTGGAGAACAGCATCACAGACCTGCAGCTCCGCCTCCAGGAGGTACACCTTCACTCCATCAGTCAGACTCTACATCTGTGTGTGTGCTCCAGAAAACAGGGTGAACTTAAGGGAGGGGGGGGCTTTTATAAGGAGTTACATTCTTGGTGCACGTTGTCGCCTAATGACTGGTTGTGCAATATTTGTTTTATCTTGGTTTAATATTTAATCATTTTTTTTAATTTTTTTTAAGCTCTATATTTTTTTCAAGAACAGTCACGGAGTTGTTGTGAAGCCAATAGACTTCTGACTGTAGTGGAAGTAACAGGATATCCATCTAGTTGTAAATTGTAAGTCAAAAGATTGTGTGTATTGTTTTTTGGT
>JAUMHR010000059.1:154632-168234 GCA_032361145.1 Enteromius fasciolatus
TGAAATGGGCCGCTGTGGGGCTGCTGGGGGTTTTTCAATCGTTTTTAGTTACAGTTGTGATCGGCCGCGAGTAGATCCAGCAACAATGAGCCGCTTTGTTGAATGAGATGAGCTCACCTCACCTTTCTTCACGCCGCTGAGCTCTCCATTCACATCCACACACACCAGCAGGAGCACTCTACCCAGCATGCCCTGCGCCGTCTGCAGGCTTTGTGCTCATGCGTGCAGTTTGCGCTAACATGAGGAGTGAGTTGTCTGAAAGTTTGTCTCAGAGTTTCATTCGGACCAAACAGAAAGACGGATGTGAAACGTCAGGGTTTTTGCTGATGCTCCTGATCTAAACCAGTCCAGATCCGTCTCCTTGGCTCCTGGACAAACATCCAGATCTTCCCGACATTATACTTCTCACTGAGGACCATGATTGTTCTCCTCTCTCTGAAGTTCGATCAGGCACCGAAGTCAAACTGATAAAAGCTTATTCGTGTCCAGACTTCAGAATCAGGAGAATTATTCACAGCATGTTTAAATCAATAAATGAGAGCATCCGCTTCAGATGTGTGTTACATCGTCCTCTTCAGCGAAAGCGTCAGCATCTGAAGAGCTAGTGACGAGGAGGACCAGACTTACAGAAAAGAGAAGACTAGGGTCTCGCAGTCCTCCGACAGGGCTTGTTCTCTCCCTCAGAAACTATGTGGTAGTAGCTTGATAAATAAACATGCACAGGAAGTCGGCACATTTCCCAAAGCGCACACATGTGGCCGATGGGGGTGGTGCCGCTTCTGTTCACGTCACGCTAACGCCGCGCTGTTCGTGTGTTCACAGACATGCTCAAAACCTGAGATCCCGAGCTCTTCTGGGGCAACCCAAGGGCTCACTTCCTGTTTAGAGCGGGGTCTGGCGCTTTCCCATGTCAGGGCCGAACTAGATGTTGAAACCGTAATGAAGCGGCCCATTCACCGCATACTAATTGAGACTGGTGGGGTTGTTTTCCATGATGCATTAGGAGCCGCATGGGTGAAATGTGCCTTCTGTTTATTCATGCTAATGATGTTATTTACCACGTTAATTATGTCTGATTGGCCCATCAGCATCCCTCCCTGAGAAAACCCCGCGGCCCGTGGACCCGTCCCGACTCTCGAGCGCTGCAGCTGTGGTGTTTCTGATGTCTCTGGTGTAGAAATAAACTACAGTACACTGTAGGAGTCAAAATGACTTTCTTTTATTTATTTCATTCGGACATTTCCTAACGCTTCCATGAAGATATTCCGTATGCTGCTCTTCCTGCTGTACGTGTATCTGAACCAGTCGTTCTTCTCATATTCACTGCTGGGAATAAACACAGGACACATGGTGATTGGGAAGTTACAAAGAACAACATGAATAAATGTTTTAATTAGGACTAATTGTTGTTAAATGTAATAAGACATGATTTCCAAAAGTGCTTTTCACCCGTTATAACCATTAACTCCAGGTCAGTTAACCGAGAGTGATCTGGACTGAGGCCACTTTATTAATCACAGAACAGTGTTTGTTTTAATAGACACTAATCACAATGAGTGCTAACGAATCCCTTCGTTTTCAGATCTCCATCTTCAGCAGGGTTATTCATCACGGGTTGGGGATTTTTTTTTATTTTTTTTTTTTTTTTATGGAGGGGAAAATATTAGTAAAGTGCTGCCAAGTCATTATGTGTGTAATACAGTATGTCCTGCAGCCGCCGGCCATCAATACCCAGCACTCAATGTCACGATGAAGCCCATCAACACTCACTCATTTGGTCAAGGACAGGGATGAGGACTCGAGCTTCACGTGCTCTTCAGAGGAGCAATATCCTGAAGAAATGCACTGGTGTGGAGTGAAGAGGGGTCCTCCTGTCAGATTTCTGTCTGTACTTTTGTCCTCGGCGTGCAGCGCTGCCATCGAGCGCCTCCAACACACGTCAATACAGCCCGGGGCTCCCGCACCCGCATCGAACCCCTGCCAGCTTTTTCCACACGCTCCAGACCACAGCTTTATGTGCGCTGGACAGGATGCTGTAAACTCCTCACATTGTCATTGTGAAGTGTGTGTGTGGATGTCAGGCCGGTCGTTCATTTCCCAGGAGCTGTGACGACCAGCTGCCTCCGTCACCGCTTTGTTTCTGTGGAGGAGGGACACTTCCTGTGTTTGACCTTTCACAGACGCAAGGACAGCAACTGTGCTTTGTTTCTGCAGAGAGTAACTGTAACGTGTGTGTGTGTGTGTGTGTGTGTGTGTGTGTACAGAAGATACTCTTCAAAAGTATCTTTTATAGCCTAGAGTCTTGTTTCTAGTCAAAATAGATCAAGTTTTTACTAGAAGCTAAATAATCTCTTCTGTTTGAAATAAGATTATTTTGTGTGTTAAGCAAAAAGTCACTTAATTTGACTTGTTTTCTGAAAACAAGACCATGTTTGTACTTGTCTAGTTATTTTTAAGTCTAACCCTTTGAGTTAACCCCGCTATTGAACACAGTCTTCAGCTTGATTGGTGATCATATTAATATCTGTCTACATTCATGTAGAACCCGCGAGGGTTACGAGCACCTCATCGGTACATGATTTTACTGATCTGCATGGGAAGAGGTGTGAAGCACATTACTGGACAGGAGGTGGAATAATTTTATTATAATATTTTCATAATCCCTGAATTTAGTTTCTTTGCACAGCTCTTAAAGACATCGGTGGAATATGGGTCTACTGACGTAAACGTCTTGTACGTTATATAATAATTGCAGCATAAAGATAAAAGTGGAGATGAGGTTAGAAAACCTGAAGCAATGCATTGAGGGAACAACATCTCCGTGTCTGACGACACACAAACAGTGATTGTTAGGAAAGTGCGCATCTAATAGTGTGTCGCTAGTTCTCATCGGTTAAAATAACGCTTGATCCTTGAATATATCGGCACTGTAGACATCAGCCGTGACCTGAGAGTCCTCGATCATGTTCCTCCTCACTCATGCGTGTGTTTGTGTGATTGCAGGAGCCGTTCGAGGATGGCTTTGCTAACGGCGAGGAGCTGACTCCTGCTGAGGAGGCCGCGGCTAAAGAAGCCTCCGAGTCTAAAGGAGTGGTGAAGTTCGGCTGGATCAAAGGAGTGCTGGTAAGAGGAGTTCACACCGGATCAGACGTCACTGTGGGACCCACACAAATAAAGCTGGGAATGAGTACGAGTGATCGTTGTGGTTTATTAGCGCGCTGTGTCTGCTGGCCGGCGAGGCTCCTTCTCGAGTCTGTGTGAAACTGTGCTGCTCGTGTACTGTTTAATACGTGAAGACTCTCGACAAGCTGAGTCCAGTACAGCTTTACGGTTCACAGATCGGCTCTGCTTTTTGTCTCGCGGTCAATATTTTGACAGGTCTTCCTTGTCCTTAAAATTGTCCTCATTCTCACCTCCCCGGTCTTAACATGTGACACCAAACAGCTTCTCATAGTGTCGACAAGTGAAAACTCATTTTCATCCAAAGTGTCTTTCAAACCACGACAGGAACCCGATCGACCTTTGAAACCGGTTGGTGTTTAAACGTGTCTGAAGGACTGACCCGTGTGGACAGACCTCGTGGTGTGACGTCCGTTACCTCAGAAGAGCACTTCAGCTCCGCTTTCAGTAAAAATTTTGAGTATAGTTTCACCTACATGAGGTCAGTTAGTGAACGTTTACATGGTGTTCGCACGGAGCTAGTGTAAACGAATGGAGTTACAGTCATAACACGCAGATGTAAAGAGATTATTTAGGAATAGTTTGCATCCAATAATAAACGTCTTCAGCAAAACGCACCGCAGCTCTGAGCGGGTTTGTTTGTCCGGTGTCGTAACGGACGGGACACCACTCACGCCGTCAGCTTTCCTTCAGACACCGATGGGTTCCTGTGCAGCGCTCATCGACGCGGTGGATGAGGTTTGAGAAATGGCTTTGGTCCTTGATGTTTCTGTCAGCATGAGTCTAAACTGCATCCTTCCTCTGTGCAGGTGCGCTGCATGTTAAACATATGGGGTGTGATGCTCTTCATTCGAATGACATGGATCGTGGGCCAGGCTGGAATTGGTAGGTTTGACTTCGGTCGGCCGTGTGAATTAGCTCTTCAATTCACGAGCAAACTCTTGTGTTTTCCATCGCGCTGCAGTCATTTGTCACGCACACGCTGAATGTGGCCGCGAGGCGCTGCGAGCGGTCGGCCGTCACGTGTACTGCTCCGCAGACGGCCGCTGTTGAGTCCACGAGTCGTGGAAATGTTCACTGTCCTTTCACTCTGTTTATTTCCACAGCCTATTCCTGCATCATTGTTATTATGGCCACCGTTGTGACTACCATCACGGGCTGCTCCACCTCTGCGATCGCCACCAACGGCTTTGTACGAGGAGGTAATAAAGAAGTGCATTATTTCAGCTGTGACTTACATTGGTGCAAAGAACTGTTAGACACAAATGACACAATGCTGATATTCCATAAACATCCAGTTGTTTACTGTACACTAGTGACCCTCACAGTGTTGACATTACGCTCGTCTACGGGCAGATGATAGGAAAACTTTCACTTGTCCTTTGAGAGTTGCCTTGTCATATTGGTCTTTATAGACCGGAGTAGGATATTTAATACGAACTCTTGTTAACAAAGGGACGTTTTTATAATTACAGTAGTCTTTATTTCCTCAATCAAACGTGGATATTTACTACAACAGCAAGTCGTGGAGGTTGAAAAGACCGCCGAGGACAGGTCAGAAGTGAACCCGTGACGAGGGAAGAGCAGAAATTCGACAGATTCTCAATACATGCATGTGGTTATTTGCATACAGACTCTGGTTTTATGAACTCTATGAGGTAGTTATTGTTCCTGACGTCTTCACGTGATATTTTTGTCTCATTTTTGGTGACAGCATAGCTTTTGAGCTCTTATCTGAGAGCAGGAGTGTGCCACATCGAACTGTTCTGCTAATGGAGGATGAAGGGGCAGGAAGGCACTCGGCGTCGTGCTTCCAGTTCTCACAGCCTGTGGGGAAATTCAATAGATCTCTGTGTGTTTCTCTCAGGCAGTTGTGAGGTTCGTTGGCAGTCTGGAAGTCAGAAATGGATAGCTGTCCTTCTCCACGGGCCTTCATTTGAGAGCAGGGTGATGGCACTAGATAACATTTTTGTTTCAGAGTGGAAGCAAATCAATATTTTTCCATGAGCACCTCGGGCGTTAGTTATTAACCCAGTCACTGGAGTGTGTGTGTGTGTAGGATTGGGTTTGTTTGAGATCCTCAGTGATGTTTAGCTGTCACTTTTTTTTTTAGTTTAGAGAACTGCTTTCTCACACGCATCAAACATTACATTCACTACTTTACATATTCAGTTTTTCAGCGTTGCATGCAGGATTTTTGATGCATGTTTGTGCTTCCTGTCACTGAGGGGTGTAGCAGTTAATCAGATTAGGGATAATCTTCTCTGGTATTCCAGTCATTTATTAATGCGCACACACACTTTTATAAATAAGATCGAACTCAAGTCCATCTGTACTCGGTCTGTGATAACTAGGCTTAAATCTGGGAGGATGTAGCTGAGAGTAGTTCTTTGTTATTGGTAACTTGACCCGTTATGATCTTCTCCACAGGGGTGCCTCAGGGCTCAGTGCTGGGCCCCTTCCTGAGACGTATATCAGAGAGATTTTTTTTTAAACTCAATTATGAATTTTGGCAAATCGTGTGTATATATATCGATATAATGTTTATATTTAATATTCTTGTTAATTTTGTCAGTCGTGGGGCGTCTACTGTCGTGAACGCCGAAGGTTGGTGCCAACTAAAGCTTGCACTGCCTACCTCTGAGTTTCAATAAAAAAGACTTTGGAATTTGGCTTATTTGTTTTTGGGGGGTTATTTATCCTGTAAAGATATCGAGATATATGTCGTATTTCGGGATGTATTTTTTGCTCCAGCCCTAATTGAGACACACGATGCTATATCCTAACACCCACTGAACTACTTCCTGCTCCTGCTCGCCAATAGTCTAATTAGCCTGAGTGATTCAACCGTGTATTCAGAAAGCTCTCAAAATGCAGTTAACATGAAGAACAATCACAAGGGCAGGAACGGAATCGGGTAATGATGAGTTCAGCGGACGAGTCGTGCAGGGTTTTCTTGTGTCCGCAGAACGAGGCCAAGGTTACCCAATGATGAACCGCTCTTGGATAAAATACCAAAATACAAGCAATGCGTGTATGGCCACCTATCTCTTTCAAAAGACGTGTCATTGCTGAATTTGAGCAAGTGTTTGTGTGTATCTGTTCATGAAATCATGGTATGATTTTCAGAATATTTTAAAGGTTCTCTGAATGATGCAACGGTTTAACCAATAACGTTTCACATCTTTTCCTCAGGTGGGGCGTATTATTTAATATCTCGAAGTTTGGGCCCAGAGTTCGGCGGCTCCATCGGTCTGATTTTTGCCTTCGCTAACGCTGTGGCCGTGGCCATGTATGTCGTGGGCTTCGCAGAAACTGTAGTGGAGCTGCTTGTGGTAAGAGACTCATTCTGCTCTCATACATTGTTCGCTTTAAAACGAAGATGTGTAGACGAGTTATCCTCTGTGTTTGTGTGCGTTTAGGACTCTAACGCACTCATGCTGGATACGATTAATGACGTCAGGATCATCGGAACGATTACGGTCATCCTGCTGCTCGGCATCTCAGTGGCTGGAATGGAGTGGGAGGCCAAGGCAGGAGATTTAGCACATGTTCCGTTTTCTTGGTTCGTCAGCCGGGGCTGACCTTATGAATTCACCATTTGTCAAAATGATTTTGTTTCACAGGCTCAGATATTCCTCTTGTTCATTTTGGTCATTGCCATCTTTAACTACTTCATTGGGACCTTCATCCCTGTCGAGTCCAAGGAGAAGTTTGGCTTCTTCAGCTATGATGGTAAGAATGACCTCCTCTAGACCAGCATCAGAAAGAAAACGAAGCTGTATGTACACGATAAACTGCTGTGAAGTGTTTTGTCTTGTTTAATGTAAAAGGGTGCGAGTCAAATCAAACGTTACTGTGTTTGATAAACATGGTTTGTGCTGAACTCAGCGTTGGGTGAATCCCTCGCTGCAGGAGACTGACGCCGTCAAGCCAAGCTTCTGAGATTAGCTGTAGCTTCTGTTGGTTTAATATTAAAACATTTTTAAAATAATGTATCGCTTGATCACCGCTTGATGTCCAAATAAAAACCTGGGTCTTCAGGGAGGACAAGTCAAGAACAATGGTTCAGGATTGTCCAAGGCCACTGGGAGTGTTTTAATGTGCTTCCTGTGTAATTATTGGACGTCTTGTCTCTTTAGCGGGCATCCTGGCAGATAACTTTGGCCCAGATTTTCGAGGGCAGACGTTTTTCTCCGTTTTTTCCATCTTCTTCCCGGCTGCCACGGGCATTTTGGCTGGAGCCAACATCTCAGGAGATCTAGCAGTGAGTGTCCTTTCCTCAACGCGTGTATTTATTCTCCGTCACAGATTCTCTGTAATTGTTTGATTTCTTGAAGGATCCTCAAATGGCCATCCCAAAAGGAACGCTGTTGGCTATCCTCATAACGGGTCTGGTGTATGTGGGAGTGGCCATTTCCGCAGGTAAACCCCTCAGAACTGCACACGGTTTTGTATGCTGCCGTATTATTGATTGATCGGTGTTATTTATTGACTGATTTGTTGAAAGGTGCTTGCATCGTGCGGGATGCTACGGGAATGGATAGTAACGTGACTCTCAGTGGCTTAAACTGCACTGACGCCGCCTGCAAGTTCGGCTACGACTTCTCTTCCTGTAGAACAGTAGGAGTGAAGTCTAGCTGCAAGTTCGGCCTTCACAATGATTTCCAGGTACATCATCCACAGCAGACGTGGCTTGCTCTCTCTTCCTGAGCATTATTCTAAGGCATGGCACGCTGTGGTCAGAGGAAAGATTTTAATGCGGGTTCCTTATGAAGTACGCTCACTCAGAGGTTCCTGTGGGTCTTTAAAAAGACCTCAGTTTAGTTTAAGGCCATAATTCTTAAGTTGAACAAGAAAGACTTTATAATGATTTCTGGAGTCTTTGAGGATGAAATAAAGAGAAGGGAAAGACCAGAATCATCATATGGCTGTTTTTGTTCAGACCAATGCAGAAATCAAGCCATGTTTTCACCCTGATTAAAGACAATCAATCATACAAATCTAAACCATCAGATGTATTTAATGAATATAATAATGATCAACATTCTCATTTAAAATAAGAGACATGTATATAGATACATGCGTGTGTTTATTCATGATAAATGTACACCGCATGCGCAAAGGTATATTATGTAAACAAAGACTTTTTTATTTTGGATGTGATTTAATCGTTTGACAGCACTATTATTGCTGATAATGGTTTAAATGAATAGAATTAATACATTAGTTGGGTTTATTTTTTTTTAAATTGTATCTAAAATAAAAGCCATGCTGTTAACAGTTGAATATGTTCCTGTCGACATTACCTAACCCAAGGTATTCATTTGATCAAAAAGTCTGAGTTTTGAGCTTATAAATCCTGTAGAAACCCTGATATTTTCTAAGATTTTTCCAGAAAAGGGTTAGAAAAATGTTTTTTTTATGATGATGTTAGTTTATGAAAGAAATCCTTGTATAATTTGCACTGCTGTATTTTTGTGTTTGCTTGATTTATAACATTATGATTTTTTTACTGAGGTTATGTAATTCTTGTCAGCATTTTTAAAAACGTCAAAACATGGCAATAAATTGGAGTAATAACACGAAGCTCGTGTGTGAAGCGTTGACTGAAGCTCTGGTTCTGCAGGTCATGAGTGTGGTGTCCGGCTTCGGTCCTCTCATCACGGCGGGCATCTTCTCGGCCACCCTCTCCTCGGCCCTGGCCTCTCTCGTCAGCGCCCCTAAAGTCTTCCAGGTGGGTGTCTCGTCCCTGCTTCATGTGTTTGAACACGCGTGGTTTCGCTCGCTGATTTCAGAACAGGTCTTGCTGGTTTGATGGATTCTTTCTTTTCCTCAGGCTTTATGCAAAGACAATATCTACCCTGGGATTGCCATTTTCGGGAAAGGCTATGGCAAGAACAACGAGCCCCTGCGAGGATACTTCCTCACTTTTGGCATCGCCTTGGCCTTCATTCTCATTGGTAGGATCTCAACAGTTTGGTAGATGTGGTTATTGAATAAAACGATGAGCTCACCTCGCTCTAACACAAGTTTTTTTTAATTTCTCTAGCGGAGCTGAACGTCATCGCCCCGATCATTTCCAATTTCTTCCTGGCGTCGTACGCTCTCATCAACTTCTCAGTGTTTCACGCGTCACTGGCCAATTCCCCCGGTAAGAGCCTGGAGTGTGTAGACGAGCTGGGTCACGCCTCCAGATATCATCATGAGTCAGGAACACCCAGCCCTGAAGAGTTATCTGCCCCTGTCCATCAACACCACCACAGGACGTGAAGTTGTACACTCTTATATCTCTGAGTAGTGTGGCAGCAAATATGAAATAAGCACATGAATGAAGTCCTTGCAGAACCCAGTAGAGGCTGGTTTAGGACGGACGTGACCATGTCTAACTATAACTTCAGCAGCAGGTTAGAAGGGTTGAGCCGTCACCACAATATCTGTGAAGATGTAGAGAAAGCGGTGTCTTCCCATCATGCTCGGTGGACATCTTGAGGCCCCGATATACTCATAGCCTCGTACTTTTTCATTTTTGTTTAAAATACCTTTGCAGTGATTCAGTTTTACCACCAGCGCGCTGGGATGGAGGCGTATAGGGCCTTGTGAAATCTCCTTTATTTCTTCCCAAATTCATTATTTATTTATTTTTTTTCAGTTTTAATTTTTCTGGATTCCTGGGAGGATCGGTTTAATATTTACAGGTGCTAGTCCATGTCGTGGTTTGATGGAAGCGTGACACTTTTGATTAATTCCGTGACGATCCACGTTGAAAGGGTTCGTTCAGCCAAAAATAAAAATTCTGTCATTTAATTACTCTCCTCATGTCATTCCAATCCCATCAGCCCTTCATCTTCTTCACCCTGTAAACCGTGTCGATCATAGGCCCTGACGGTTCAGCTCTCCAGTGTGTTCCTGTTGAGCTCGCAGAATAAACCTAGTTTTGTCGTGATTCGGTCTGAAACGATGTCACGCCGGTTCCAGTATATCGGGGCCTTTACAGTGTTTACCAAACCCTGCAGAGTAGCACTTCCTCTGTGAGGAGACTTCCTGTTTTAGACCGTGTGGTGTTGATGATGTGTCAATCAGACTTTCTATCATTTAAATTTAAAAGGATCATTTCTGAATGACATCATGTGACTGAAGTTTTCCATGTTTCTTTATTTCTTCTGTAAAGAGGTTTGTTTGTCCCTCAAAGCTCTAGAAGACCAGCAGGTAGATATCTTCACTTCTGACACTTTATCACTAGTCTCTGCTCACGATGTCATGAACGTAAAGGGTACGTGTAGCTCCGCTCAGGCGCTTCTGTACCCTTCACGTCACTAGTGTCTGTAGCAGGTAACCGTGACTGCACTAAATCCCATTACTCTAGTACCTGTGCTGTGCTCCAGAAGCCTTCCTAGTCGTGGTGTGTATGCTAACTGGTGCTAACTTCATTTAATCAATTCTGTTCCCATGCTTCTGTGAAACTGACCCGTTCCGGCTGTTCACGGTAGTTAAAGACCGTTCTCAGTCTGCCGTGAAGTGTCTTGTGCAGGTTCTGGACGCTCTGGTTCTGTGTCCCGTCACACCCCCCCGGGCCGTCCTTTGTGTCCGGTGCTGTTACGTAACACGGCAGAACGGCAGAGTCAGCACTTTCCTACCACAAAGACCCATTGTTGATTTTTATCCCAACTGTTCAGTTGCTCCGTCCCAGTACGAGGCTCCCGCAGTGGGCTGTAATTAGGCTAGGTTGCCAGGTCCTCGCCCGTACTGCAGCAGATGCCCTGTGTTTGTGGGAGTGTCTGAGCGTTTGCTCCGTGTTCTTCAGGGTGGAGGCCCAGCTTCAAGTACTACAACATGTGGGTGTCTCTGGCCGGGGCCATCCTGTGTTGTGTGGTCATGTTCATCATTAACTGGTGGGCGGCGCTCCTGACCAACGTCATCGTCCTGTCGCTCTACATCTACGTCAGCTACAAGAAGCCAGGTGAGAGTCTGGACGGTGAGAGCGAGCTTCGGCCGTTCTCGAGCGCAACAGCAGGGCTTCATGGGATTGTTGTTGTCTTGCAGATGTGAACTGGGGCTCGTCCACTCAAGCTCTGACGTATCACCAGGCCCTGGCCCACAGTCTGCAGCTGTGCGGAGTAGCTGACCACATCAAGACCTACAGGTAACGCAGCCGTGTCCGTGTGTGCGAGTGTGTGACCGGGATCGTGTCGCCAGGTGTTCTTTAGCGCTGCTGCTGGGAGTTATTTTTCACGTCTGGAATGTTTTTACCAGGCAACCGAACCGAAGCCATCCAGTGGGCTAGTTTAGAGTGATTGTGTAACACAGGACATTCAGAAGAACAGCGTTTTTGTGAAATGGAAGGGTTTTCAGCAGTATAAATGCCTTCGCGTTCACTCTTGATGAATTGAATGCATGGTTGATGAGTAAAAGTATAAATCTGAATAACAGTCAAAGGCAAAGATTTGGAAGATGATCATGGGAGAAGTGTATCTGTCAGGGTTTGTATGTAGTCCGATGAAGACGATGCGGATGAGGGCTTTGATCTTCATCGTGAGCTCTTCTGCTCCGACACTGATGAGGGAGTTTGGTGAATGTGCTCTGACTGAATCTCTGTGATTCTGACAGCGCCTTCCAATCAAATGCTTGGCCTCTGTGTAATCCAGCTTTATTCTTAACATTTTTGCTTTGAAGCGCTGTAATCTGAGCCGGGCTGGACCCTGGAGGTCATGAGAATGTGTGTGTTTCCTCTAGGCCACAGTGTCTGGTGATGACCGGAGCTCCAAACTCACGTCCAGCCCTTCTTCATCTGGTCCACGCCTTCACCAAGAATGTGGGTCTGATGCTGTGTGGCCACGTGCGTGTGGTGAGTACCTGTGTGTGTGTGTGTGTGTGTGTGGTCAGTGATGGTCAGTGTGTAGAATGAACCTGTCTGTTTGGATCATGCACTTTAACATCCGTTAAGACTGTGAGCTGATCTCTGCACTTGTGTGTGTGTGTGTGTTCATTCCCAGAGTTCCCGGCGGCCCAACTTCAAAGAGCTGAACAGTGATATGTTACGCTACCAAAGGTGGCTCCTTAACAAGAACTCCAAGGCGTTTTACACTCCTGTGGTGGCAGAAGATCTTCGCCAAGGAACCCAGTACCTGCTGCAGGTGAGTGTGTGTGTGTGTGTGTGTGTGTGTGCTGATATGACCTACATTACAGGGCCTCACAAAACCTGCTTCCTCTGCATTATTAGACAGACCAACTCCGGCTGCATAAACATACCAAATTTTTTATTAACATAATGCAGAGCACTTCCTGTGAGGGTTGAGATGAGGGTTTTTTACCTGTGTGTTTCACAGGCCGCTGGTTTGGGCAGATTGAGACCCAACACACTGGTGCTCGGCTTCAAGAACGACTGGAACATCGGAGATATAAAGGAAGTCGAGACCTACATTAACCTGATACAGTGAGTATTATCAGCCTGACGTTCTGAAGCTGTGCGGCAGCAGCTTTAAACAGTGGTTTGTTTGTTTGTGTGCCTGACATCTGGACTCCAGACGAGTAACGGTTAATCAGAAGAACTAGTCACAGTAGATCTGTGTGAATATGATCTAGTGCGGACCACTCGTGGTGTTTTTACATGCGTATAGTGTTCTGGTATGTTTTGATGCAGTTTTTCCCATGACGTGTTCAGGTGCGTGTGCGTGTGTGTGTGTGTGTGTGTGTGTGTACTGGTTTTTATATCCCCGTGGGGATCATTTGTCCCCACAAAGATAGGAATGTGTGTGTGTGTGTGTGTGTGTGTGTACAGCTGAAGAGCGGCTGTTGGATGTTTATGAACAAACAGGAGAAAGCAGCTTTGAAGTAAATGGTGTGGCTCTTCATCCTGTGAGACGTTAATGCTTGTTTATTTGTGTGTGTGCAGCGACGCGTTTGACTTTCAGTACGGTGTGGTCATCCTCAGACTGCGAGAGGGACTGGATATCTCACACATTCAAGGCCAAGGTACCTACATACAGAACCTACATGAACCCATCAGCTTAATTACCTGAAGAGTGTTTGTTAGTGCGGTTGATTCACGATGAAGGGATCACCTAGTGATGAATTACACCAGTACAACATCGATTCTCCTCTACACGCTCTCTCATGAAAACAAAGCATTTTAACCCTTTAAAGGGGTCATGATGTGATTTCAAGTTTCCTTTCTCTGTGGAGTGTTCTGAGCTGTTCGAGCAGAGCGAAGATCCCTGAAGCTGCAAAGAAGTCTCAAAACCAACGAGATATTCTTTATAAAAGTTGTCCACACCCCCCCTAAAATTACTCGTTTAAACACGCCTCCACTTTTCTCCGTCACAGAGTGGGTGTATTTTCAATGTATTGTCTGTAGTGTTGCTGCGGGCGCCATGTTCTGGAGACGCTGTGTGTCGTTGTGAAAGTGCTTCCAAAAGAGACACG
>JAUMHR010000059.1:168334-179527 GCA_032361145.1 Enteromius fasciolatus
TGTGTGTGTGTGTGAGAGTGTGTACTGACCCACACACTGGTTCCAGTGCTGGTGCGGTGTGTGTGTGTGTGTGTGTGTGTGTGTGAGAGTGTGTACTGACCCACACACTGGTTCCAGTGCTGGTGCGGTGTGTATCCGTCTGGACAGCTGCAGCGGAAGCCTCCTTCAGTGTTCTGACAGCCGAACTGACATCGGTGTTCAGCCACACACTCATCTACGTCTGAGCCACAGAGAGACAACAGCTCACACACACATCTAATTTTCTTTCCTAGCAACAATATATTTTAAATATATAAGTAATGAAATTCATTTAAATGTTTTTAAATTTTAAAAAAAGTGTAAATTTAGTTTCAATCCTCATACAAAGTACAGAGTCAGGAGCTCATCTGAAATATGGTGCTTGTTGACGGTACAGTGTCTCCATCACTATAATCCTGGGGTGTTAGGACCCACAGAACCGGATTTAGCTGAGTTCGGCGTGTCCCTGGGTCGACATCTGTGTTGACCCTGGAACAACATTGCAATTAGCCAATCAGATCTGAAGAACCAGTTTTTGTGAAGTTTAGGCGTACAGTCAGTGTTTGGTGCTTGTACATCAGCGTCGCTCATCTATCATTGCGTCTGATTTTAGGGATTACTCATGGGTGAGAGTAGAGATATGGCCAAAACTAAAATTTGGTTAAAATATGTTAACCCAGGAGCACGTCAAACTCGGCAAAATCAGGACGTGCGTAAGGACCCATACAGAGCACAGCGTGAGCGCCCCCTGCTGACCTCTCGAACACTAATTGTGTTCCAGGAGTCTCTCGTCCAGCCCTGCTCAGCTTCAGCTGCTGGCGCGTACAGTCTTACAGTAACCTTACAGTAGTTCAGACTACACACACACTACAGAAGAATCACACACAGACCATACCGTCACAGCGGAGGCCGAGGGAGTCCAGACTGAAGCCCTGTGGACACTCACAGCTGAAGCTGCCCACTGAATTCAGACAGACGCCCCGCTGACCACACCGCCCCCCCGCAGACAGACACTCATTAACATCTGAGAGAAGACAGAAACACGATGATCAATGTACGGTTTATAATGCTTGTGTTTCATCTGCAGGCCGCGTGATGCTGGCTGAAGCCCGCCGGACACGTGCAGGTGAATCCACCGACGGTGTTGACGCAGGAGAACTGGCAGTTGTGTCGTCCGCTCTGACATTCATCCACATCTACAAACAAACCACTGCTTTCACTCTGTGAGGAACATCTCAAGGACACGGCGGTCTAGCATGGCTTACTGTGATGACCGGTAAACGAAGCTCTGTCATCAACAAACAATTCATTCCTCAAAGATACCACTGTTGCTGTGTCAGACGCATTCATATCTATGACGAGAAGATGAACGCTGACGCACCAAAACAGTAACAGAGCATCAACTGAACATAACTAAACAGGTCTTCTGTCATTAATTATCTCCGAAGGTGAACGAAGACATAATGGTGAGTAATTAACGACAGAATTTTCATTTTGGGGTGAAGTAACCCTTTAAGCACAGAATACTTGTAAGATGAGAAGGTCCTGACCTCTACAGGTCCTGCGGTCGTCCTGCAGTGTGTAACCCCGTGGACAGGAGCACGCATAGCTGCCCTCGGTGTTCTTACAGATGAAGTTACAGGGCTTCGGGGACATACTGCATTCATCCACATCTGACACAACAGTCACACAGTCATCAGAAGAACGTCCACCTGTCATGTAACAGCTCACGTGAGTTATGCAGCGGTGCGCACCGACGCATGCGGCTCCTGCAGCAGAAGACCCGTATCCAGGCTCACAGCGGCACCTGTAAGAGCCCATGGTGTTGGAACAGACGCCGCTGGCACAGACACCAGGAATCAGCTCACACTCATCTATATCTGCGGAAACAAGAAAATCTCACGTGCTTCTTAATCCATATGAACCCATTTGATTCTTTAGAAATGATTCTGTATGAGCTTTTAAGAGGCCTTTATGAAAGTGCTTGTGACCGACGTGTTTTCTAAGCGTTCTGTCTTTTTAAGGGAAGTGCCAGCTGTCTTTGGTTTGTGGCCTTGGGTCTGCGGAGAGGTATAAAGCAGTGAACACTCAGCAGGGAACTGTACAGCATTCTTGCAAGAATTAAATCTTAGAAAACGCAATTGCTCTATTTGTCTTCTTGACCGAGAGTCTCTGAATTTTTGCCACAACAGAAGTTTGACCCAAATAACAATTTTGAGCGGATATTGTCATCTGAAGAAGTAATAAGTCTGCCATGTTTGTTCTGACCACCTGAGAATAATGCATTACAATAAATGGCGTTACTATTGAGATTTAATCACTACATCACATCAGTCTAATCTCGAACTGCGTGCCGTTTCATATACAGACATTACTCTTCTAACCCAGAAAGCAAATTGTGGTTCCTTAGAACTGGTTCTCTTTGAAATACGATCCAATAGCAAAATAATAAATGTAATTATTCCAGCTGCTGTGAGAATCTGTAAATGATCTGCCATGTGATATAGCCTTCTTTATGTTTACAGATGTGATGTAATGATGCAAAGACAGTGGCAAGCTTGTATTTCCCGCAGAAACCTACCAGACAGCAACAAACTCCGGCCCACATCTGGCCCTCGTGAAATCCATGCTAGCACTCAAATGACTAGCGGGCTGAGGTGAGGAGATAGCTTTGAACACTGACTGCTTTTGTACTTGCTTAAATACTGATTTGGATCATTTTCAACCACAAAAGTTACAGACCGTTGGTAAGATTAGTAAGATTTGAGCGGTACACGGAAAAAATGCTTCTCTAGCTTATTTGTTGTCTGCAGTGTAGGTCACTGCTCAGGAGCGTGATCGCCAGCACCTGCTCCGTCAGTGGTGTAGCCGTGGCCGTACGGACAGAGCTTCTTGTAGCTGGCAGTGTCCAGTGGAGGGCAGAGGTCACACTGGTCGCTCCACCCACCGCCTCCGTCACAGCAGCACTGAGACCTGCTGACCGGTACACCCCTGCTGGACCCCATCTGACACATGCTGTGAACAACCTCCGTGAAGCACAAGCCTTTCCTGTAATCTGAGAACATCACAGCACTCATTAGACAGAGTGTCCTACAGAGCAAACACACCTGAAGCAGCTGATCAGTGAAATTACATCTGCAGGACAGTGAGTCCCCTGGAGGACAGCAGAAGCCTTGTCAACGTCACTAGGGGCGGATTTAGTGAATTTGGGGCCCTGTATTTGCACACATTTACGGTTATTTGCTGCTGCGCAATGGTGCCACATAGTCATGTCCAGCGTTTCTACATTTGTGCATAGAATGATGGGGTTCTTACATTAACATTTATTCATTTAGCAGACGCTCTCATTATTTCATGTTGTAGACCACGCAATTGATTTACAGTTGAGACGCTAGAAGTAGTCAGGAGTTTAAAATTATTATACAGTACTGTGGGTTATTTCTTTTGCGGTAGCGTGTCAGCTGAAAATACAGTATTTTTGTCATTAATTGTAGCAATGCAGTGAGATTATTGTCTGACAATGCTCCATGAAGAACACATCTTGGAGACGTTGTCTCAGTTCTTCTGGATTGAGTCGGTCTCAGTTTGTTCTGTTTCTTCAGACTGATGATGATCAGATCTCTGTGTGGAGCACTGGCTGCTGTCAGACAATAATCTCACTGCATTATTACAATTAATGACTAGAACAATGTTTGGAAATGGAAACTGATATTTCACTACAGCAAAATTGTCTTGCTGAACATACTAGTGGCTAGCATATTTACTGACACATTTTCACTTCTCTGTGTGCACATTAGAGGATGGATACCCGACCCGACCCGACCCGGTCACATCAGCGTGAATGTGCGTCTGTGTTATAACGGCACTTTTTGCCCCGTGTGCGCTGATGCTCTCATCTCCGAACGTCTTCCTACAGTTGCTTAATAAAAGCAGGCTTTCCACACAAAAAAGTGCATGTGTCATTAGTATGAGAACAAAACTTTGATCGGGCTCGGACATAAATATCTTAATGCGGGCCGGGCTCGGACTGAAAAATGCGGCCCGATCCGCGCTCTAAATGCAGCTACATTCTTCTGTTTTCATTGATACTGGTTCTGTTGTCATAAAACGGGATGAATATGAAATAGTGACTGAATAGTGACTTATTAAAACTACATAACCAGCTCTACCTTCCAAGATATTCATCTGCACAAAAATTCTGATTTATAGCCTAATCGCATCGTCGTCTGACGAAATCAAACAGGCTACACATAAGATAACGACAATAGCTGTGCTTGCATGTAAAATTAGTGCGTTATCATTTTTAAACGGCGTTTAGGATGAAAACGATCCTCGTCTACACTGAACTAAAACAGGGTCCGCAGCGTCTTCAAAAGTGTCCGTTTTCAAGGGTTATATACATATATACAGTAGGTAGCATATTTTTGTTTGCTACAAGCAGGATACACAAGAAGCACATTCAACTCGGAAAGCATTTTGGGGGAGGCTGTCACCTACCTTTGCCTAATGGGTAAGTCCTCCCCTGAATATCACATAGTTGACAGACAGTTTGATCAGCTTTATTTTTAGAGTTGGGAAAGAGTTGTACCTAGACATCGCGTGCCTGTAGAGTCAGCCTCGAATCCAGGAGCACATTCACACGTGTAGCTGCCCACTGTGTTCACACACCGCCCGTTCTCACAGACCCCGGACCGAGACGAGCACTCGTTCTCATCTGTGAAGAGCACATGTCATTACTGAGATGAACAGAACAGACATTATTTTCCTTTCCAGCGTGATGAGGATATTGTTGGATGTTGTGGTGATTTCAGTCTGGATTCTAGCAATAATAATTCCAACAGAAACGATATTGAATAGAGGGCACACCTACAGTAGATTTTGATTTTATGTGGACGTTAACATGTGGAACTAATATATATTTCATTAAAACAGTCCACAGATGGATGATATTTAACTAGTTATCTCCTGATAGTTATCAGTTACCTGGCCCCCCCGCTCAACCAAATGAAACCTATCACGTCTGTTGCCAGTGAATAGACAGTGTTGATTGTGGCATTATATGAAGATCTTTAACCAAGCAACCTATCCCTAATCATCAGTTCTCTCCTTGTGCCTGGACTGGTCCTTAGACTTTTACAACTAGTTCCATATTTAAAATAGGTATGAATGCTAAAATATTCATACTCATTATTATTTGGAAATATTTTTTCCTTCGTAAACACGAAGAGCAATGCAGATCAGATTTTACCTTGACACACGTCACGGTTCATCCTGCGGATCATCCCGGCTGGACAAACACACATGAAGGTGCCAATCAGGTTGTTACACTGCATTCCTCTGGAGTCACAGTTATGAAGGTCATTCGCACACTCGTCTACATCTGAACACAAGAGAGTTCAGGGTCATCGAGCACGCTTTTTAAGAAATACACATCAATACATGTTTGTCTTTGCGATATTCCTGTCTGCTTCAATCACTCGGGGGTGGAGAGGTACCCTGACACATGCGTCCATCCTCTCGTAGAGCGTAACCAGATGGACAGCTGCACTCATACGCCCCGAAGGTGTTAACGCAGCGAAACGCACAGAGCAGAGGATTCTGACTGCACTCGTTCACATCTGGAATAACACACGATCAGTCACACTCAGTCGTGCTAGTCAGATTACTGTATGCAATACTGATTATATATGGACTGTTCACTGCAATGGACAGAAGCAATGTTAACCGAATCACTGATTTACTCATTAGCAACAGTAATGGCGTGCCTCTGAATTATCTTCATCCACACATCAGATGATTTATTCAGCTGACCTTCACAGCTCATCATTGGTCCAGGCTCAAATCCCTCCTCACAAAGACACTCAAATCCTCCAATCACATTGGAGCACGCTCCGTTTCCACAGGGGTTTCCTTCTGAACACTCGTCGATATCTGCACACACAACAGAACGCCATCTATAAACTCTCAACTCGCTGATGATGAGATGACGACCCAGCTGAGATACAGCAAATCCTGTCAAATTCGGTCTAAAACGCACCAACGACAACCACCGGATGAAGAACATCCAGCTAACACCGCTGCAGAAGAGATCTGCTCATCTCAGCCAATCGACACCCAAAGTGACTTTTCAGCGAGAGCTGCCGATTTCTCCATCAGTGATTGATTGCAGTGGTTAGCCGTCTTGAATTCCAACAGTACATCTAACACATCTACACAGAGACAGACCTGGCAACGAGAACTGAGCTAAATAATAATCAGACTGAACCTGAACGTAATAAAATCAAACGACGGCAACAAACACAGAGCCGAGAGAGTTCATGGTGGTGTGAACAAAAGCACTTTTAAATGAAGTCTTGTTTTCTTACCATTGCAATGAGTTCCTGTGTAGTCGAGCGTGTAGCCCATGGGACACTCGCAGCGGAACGAGCCGTCCATGTTGATGCAGCGGCCGTTCACACAGACCTCTGGATTCTCCACACATTCATTTAAGTCTGAGACACACAGTGAGACATCCTGCTGGTCATATGATGCTGCTCCACAGAACATTATTTGGTGTGATGTAATGTGTTGATGTGGTTCAAGTTTCAAAAAACACATTATTTTCCACATCCTGTACGTGACTGTGTCTCCTCTAAGCCCCGGTTCGATTTGTACTAAGCTCATCATGGTAAAGAAGCGAGGTGCGTAACGTGTTTAAACCAGTCATTTTAGGAGGGTGTGGACAAGTCATAACTTTTATAAAGAATAAATGGACACATTAGAACACATTCATCAGGTACAGTATTGTCTTTACCCACACGTGTGTTCCCAGCACCAGGAATGATGCCGTGGCCGAACGGACAGAGATCCCGAAACGCAGCTGTGAACACACACAACATCAAAGGTTGAGCAGGATTGTGGTTCTGTGACGGATCATGAAGGAGGTGAGCGCTCTGGTACCGTCCTGTTCTCTCGGGCACAGCTCGCAGGGGTCGCCCCAGCCCTCTCTCACCATGATGCTGCAGCAGCACTTGGCTTTGCTGGTGTTAAATGCCTGCGGGACAGAGCACCTGCCGCTCTCGAAGCGTGTGAAGCAGAAGCTCTCTCTAGTGTCTAACACGACAAACGGTCAGTGAACCACATTAATGTTCTATTTGAAGACATATTTCATATTTGTTAACTCTCTTCTGCGTAGAACTCATTCTTACACACTTGTTTGAATTTGCTACTCTATAGGCTTTGACAAAAATTACATTTTCTTTTGATTTCTGTTAATATAGTTTGAAATACGACCCAGATAAGATCGGTCACATAAACAGGTTAATGACAAATTACCATAACATCTGCGTCTATCGTCTGACAGCACAAATCCAGCTTTACACACACACTCAAAGCTGCCCAGACTGTTGAAGCAGGAGCCATACGCACAGATACCTGGCTCTTCTGAACACTCGTTCACATCTGATGAACACACACACACACAGGAATATACTTACATACCATCTACTGAGAACAGTTTAACCCTTTCAGTAAGTTTATGTCATAAACTTGATCTAAGAAGAAACTAAGATCTTCAGTTAAGTAACACATAAATACTACTTTTTTAGCTTATTAAAAAAAGAATACATCTAGGTTCCAGAACCTACCTACACAGTGCTGACTGTGGACAACATACCCCTCAGGACAGACACATCTGAACGAACCCTCCAGATTCACACACATCCCGGGAGCACATATCCCACGATTCAATACACACTCGTTCACATCTGCGTTTATCACAAGACAGGACTGCAGTCACTCACTCTGAATGTAAATGTTTTGTTTTCATTCAGCTGCTTCTAGTATTTATAAAGTGTGGATCACATAAGAAAGATGTCATGGCTAAGCAGTGAACGCTCGGGGATAAAGTGAATAGTAGTTCACCTCTGCAGCTCTTTCTGTCGGGCCGGAGCTCATAGCCGTCTGTACAGAGACACTGGAAGGAGCCCACTTCATTAACACAGCGGCCCTTCCTGCAGAGCTGAGAGACTACACACTCGTCCACATCTGGAGACATTCATCAGACCATCAGAAGAGTACTACTAGCTGATCATATTCATAACAAGTGTTCATGCTGTGAAGGGAAGTATATTTTAACATTTGCGAGAATGACCTCAGCCTGTGGAAGTGCTGTTACATGTGTTGAATTTAAGATAATAAACAGGCACAATTTCTTCTCAGATATTATTTTCGGCCCTGGTCTTTATCAATGAGGTGAAAGCTGTGCAATTATTGATACTGTATATTATGCCTTATATCATGTGTGAACTTCATCTTGGCCTGTTTTTTTTTTATTTTCTGAGGAAGCTTTGCATGTAAACAGCAAATAAAACATTTCTCATATATACTAACCTTAGTATTATTATTAATATTAATATTTAATGTCTAATTATTTACTTATGTGGAAAGTAGTTGTGTTATGTACTTCATGTCCTGATCACCCTGTCTGGGTTTATTCTGTGATTAACTCATGAGACCTTATTGTAAAAAGTGTTACTAAAGAAGATCAATCGATATTATACGAAGAGCACTTGACCTGTACAGTAGTTATTACTGTCCAGCTCGAATCCTTGATGACAGACACAGTTAAACGAGCCAACTGAGTTTGTACACGTGCCGTTCCCACACGGCTGGTGTGAGCACTCATTCACATCTGCAGAAGATAAACAGCTGTTAGAAACACACCGGTGCTCTCTGACGTGAAACACACTTGGTTTGAATGAAGCCTTTCTGATCTCACCCGCACACATCCGGTTTGGTGCGGCAGTAAAGCCGCTGTGACACACACACTCGAATCCTCCTGGAAAGTCCACGCAGTCACCGTGAACACACACCCCGGGCGTCTCGACACACTCGTTGCGGTCTGAAAGTCACACAGACATTGCTGGGTTTCAGTGCATCTTCAACCAAACCCTCACTTTGAGAAAACAGCTATGATTGATTGGAGACGTTCCGGATCACAGACATCACAACGCAATTTACTACATCTATAATAATGCAGCTTTTGGAAATATTCCTGCAGATGTGTGTTTAATGAAATGAAGTGCTGTTAAAGAGCGCTCACCGGCACAGGCTCCGTCAGGACGGAGTATATACCCCTCAGAACATTCACACTGATAGCTGCCCGGCCGGTTGATGCAGTCTGCGTTGTTCTGACACACAGCCCCTCCACTGCTGCATTCATCAACGTCTGAACACACACACAGGACAAATAAACACAGTCACTCACAGGTCTGAGCCATTTTCTGCCATGTTTCAGGATAGCAAATATTTAAAATGTCCCAAACTTTCAGAAAAGCTGGCAGTGTGGAAGATATAGATCTATAAGAACATCTCTCAAGGTCTGTAGAAACAGATCCAGTGTTTATCGACAGGATGCCGGATCCGCCGGACAAACAGGCTCCCCTTCCAGACACAGAGTCAGGCTACTACTGATCAAATTTACTGTGGGATTCAAAGTTAAACGGGATTTTGTGTCCAGTTTCTAGACTCTGAAGACTTCACTATCAAAGGCTATTTAAGCCACGTCCTTGGTGTGCTTGCCATACATGCTTAACTGATCAACTACAAACAGTGACACATTTTTTGCATTTACAGTGTACTGTAGTGTTTACTTACCAAACGTTAAGCGTGGCACAGCAGCCAAATTGGTTACACTTTAGACACTCATAAAACAACCCAAAAAACACACAAACTAAAGACAGATGTCATGTTTTCTTGTGTATCTTTTAAAACAAGAATGACTCTCTCCATTGTTTGTTGAATGTTATGATCAGGTCGCGACAGACGACCTTCACAGATGAGCTGCAGGTCACTGTAGCTGAAGCCCGAGGGACACTCGCAGTGGAAACTGCCCCTGCGGTTTATACACACGCCGTGAGCACACACGCCCGGGATTTCACCACACTCATCGATATCTGAAAACATCCCATCAGTAACATTAAATACATGAAGCAGAAACAACTCCTTTCAACATTTCTCTGATGGCAAAACGGCTCTTTACCTTTCGGCTTTCCGGTTTCAGCGTCAATCCTGAATCCAATCACGCTGCCACAAAGACTTTGATAGGCACCTAAACACAGAGACAATGACTGAGTTTGGGCTCAGCTATAGTTCAGAAATCTCAGTCTGACAAAACCCTAACCCTGGCGCTACGGAAGCTTGAACAGCATCACAGAAATACATCAGCAGAGGCTAGTCCTGTTCTCTAGCATCAGCTCGTACGAATGAAAAACTCTTTTTTGTCAAGAAATGGATACGCTTCGTGAATTGTAATAATGCGGACTGGGGTTGATAGTGAGTGCATGTGTGTCACCTGTGCCGGGTCTCGGACAGGCCTGGCACGGTTTGTTCCAGGCTTTGCCCACATTGTAAGCACAGCAGCACAGGGTCTGTGTGGTGTTGAAGCCCAGCTGCTGCTCACAGACACTGCCACTGTATCTCCGGAAACACAGAGCTTTCCTCATGTCTAAGACCACACACAGTCCCACAACTTTAATACTTTGCATTCTTTAAAAGCGAAAGTGCCATAAATAAAGAACACACGTGAATAGAGTAAAATACATGCATTTAAAGGCTATGATTATTATTCAGTCGTGTACTGTGCGCATCAGTTACGCACCCACGCAGCGGTGTCCTCCGCTCACAGGGATGTAGTCCTGGGGACAGACACAGGTGTAGTTCCCCAGTGTGTTGTAGCAGGTGCCTGGCCCACACACACCTGAACCGAGCACACACTCGTCGATATCTGAAACGATAGTCAGACTCACCCTCCCGCAGGTCCATCGGCTGACAGAAGTATTTCTGACATAGACACACGTGTCTCACCCTCACACATGCGTCTGTCTGTGTTGAGGTGGTAACCAGCCGGACAGTCACACTGGAAGCTTCCGAATGTGTTGATGCAGTGTCCACCCTGACACAGACCGGGCAGCTCATGACACTCGTCAATATCTGATGCCAAACACAAGAACACCCTTTATACACTGCTCAAAAACACTTAAACAACACAATGCAACTCCAACAATCAGTTTCACATGCTGTTGTGCACATGGAAGAGACAACAGGGGGAAATTATAGGCAATTAGCAAGACACCCCCAATAAAGGAGTGCTTCTGCAGGTGCTGACCACAGACCACTTCTCAGTTCCTCTGCTTT
>JAUMHR010000059.1:379823-396597 GCA_032361145.1 Enteromius fasciolatus
TGCCATTGCTCTGGTACAATCATGCAGCTGATTACGTATATTTGATTTTGATCTGATTATGTACACAGTGACATCTAGTCATTACTGTAATAATTTGTTTACTGTAAGGCATTACAGTAAACACAAATCGGTTGATCTGTCATAAACTGTCAACCAAATTGTATACACATTTCTTTTCATATAGTCTTTTTCAATCAAAATCTCACATACAGTAATGTGTACATTTGTACTTTTGAAATTAATATACTGTATGGCATACATAAACAACACAGTGTTCTGTTTTTCTGTTAATCTTTTTTATAGTGCTAAATATAAAAAAATGTGCACTCTGCACAAATAGTACTCAAATAAAATTTAATTATAATTTTTTTATATCAGTGTCAGAAAATATGTACTTAGTGTGAAATAAATCTATTTTAAATATTATTTTACTACTAGGGTATGAAACACATTTAAGCTATAAAGCAACTCTTTGTAAGGCAACTTTCTCCGTTTCTCCAGTTATTATTCAGTTTAGTATTGATTATATTCGTATTTGATAATTTCACTGCAGTTAAAGGAATAGTTCACCAAAAAAATGACAATTCTGTCATCATTTACTCACTCTTGAGTAGTTCCAAATCTGTATGAAATTCTTTGCTCTGCCAAAAAAAAAAAAAAACAGCCTGGTCAAGAGTTATATTAGGTATGTAATCTGAACTTCCAGAGTGAGTTCAGGATTAACTGAACAATAATTGTGTAATGTCATATTTAAATGCAATTGTCATTCTCAGAAACAACCATAGTTAATTTCTGTTTTAAGTTCTTGTTTCTTTGAGCCAAACCAGTACCTGCCACTATGATCAAACAAGTTTTACAAAACTTAAGACATTGCTCAATTACATTACCACACAATGCTGCTGGATAAAAAAAAAGAGTTGGTCATTTGACTGGGAATTGGGAGGCGGAAGGAAAAACACTGATATTTCCGTTATTGGACAGCAATAACACTGATAAACGCTGAAATTACATCATGGCCCCATGTAAAGCAATTATGAGTGACATTTTAGGGCCAGTTTCATTTGTGTTTTGTCTCAGTGGCTTTATGAGCTCATGAATCAGTGAAGTCCAGCTGTGCTACAGGAAAAAAAGGTGTAATACATATGTGTCCAGTATCATTCATTACATTCTCTGCATACTGTACAGTATGTCTGAATACTTTTCTAAGTGGTCATCTGAACAGGTCAGGTTTTAATTACAGTGTCTAGACATGTGTAGAGGTCTGTGGAGGACCGCTGATTAACAATAGACAAAAAAGGTCAAACCAGTTCAGTTCTTCTGCAAATTTCACTGCCAGTAGGCTGGGTGTTTGCCAAAGTCTCCCTGTAGAGTCAATAAGGTGTTCTGTATCGCCTAGGGAGCTGCTGTACTGTGTTCTGGGTGGTTACTTATACCACTAACCAAAATTTGAGTCAGGCTGGCCTTTAGAGAGCGTCTGTGGGTGTGGACTGGAGTCGGTTCTGGAGTTGTTACTGAAGCAGTCTGCAGACTGTAGCATGGAGACAAGCTCTTTGTCTGTAGTGGTCTCTGTCATGCCACACTCTTCCAAGTGAAAGTCATTGGGGAAAAGCTCAGAACGAGAGAACACACTACATGAATAATTGCAATATACTGAGTGCTGCACACTGCACTGTAGCAGGATCAGGGGAGTTTGGCTTTTATAGAGACATCATTACAATGATAAATTGCATCAGCAGTGTGACATTGAAAGGCTTTAAGAGAAATTGCATGCAAATTTGCATGCATTTACATGTCTACATTTATCTTCATATCATTATAAATATATATAATATATATAAACAGCAGATTTTTCCTGAAATGTGTATGTGTGTGTGTATTTACAGAATATATACAGAACATAATAAAACTACACAGAACACACACATATATTATGTAAACAAAAACGTTTATTTTGGACGCAATTAAACGTTTAATATTCTCTATTCACACTCTTAATATCTAGTTTTTTTCAAAATAGCCACCCTTTGCTCTGATTACTGCTTTGCACATTCTTGGCATTCTGTCGATGAGCTTCAAGAGGTAGTCACCTGAAGTGGTTTTCCAACGGTCTTGAAGGAGTTTTTTGGGGTCATTGTCCTGTTGAAAAATAAATGATTGTCCAACTAAATGCGAACCGGATGGGATGGCATGTCGCTGCAGGATGCTGTGGTAGCTATGCTGGTTCAGTGTGCTTTAATTTTGAAAAAATCCCAAACAGTGTCACCAGCAAAACACCCCCACACCATCACACCTCCTCCTCCATGCTTCACAGTGGGAACCAGGCATGTGGAATCCATCTGTTCACCTTTTCTGCGTCTCACAAAGACACAGCGGTTGGAACCAAAGATCTCAAGTTTGGACTCATCAGACCAAAGCAAAGATTTCCACTGGTCTAACGTCCATTCCTTGTGTTTCTTGGCCCAAACAAATCTCTTCTACTTTTTGCCTCTCCTTAGCAGTGGTTTCCTGGCAGCTATTTGACCATGAAGGCCTGATCCATGCAGTCTCCTCTTAACAGTTGTTCTAGAGATGGGTCTGCTACTAAAACTCTGTGTGGCATTTATCTGGTCTCTGATCTGAGCTGCTGTTAACTTGCGATTTCTGAGGCTGGTGACTCGGATGAACTTGTCTTCAGAAGCAGAGGTTACTCTTGGTCTTCCTTTCCTGGGTCGGTCCACATGTGTGCCAGTTTCGTTGTAGTGCGTTGTAGTTTAGTGGTTTTTGCGACTCCACTTGGGGACACAATTAAAGTTTTTACAATTTTCCGGACTGACTGACCTTCATTTCTTAAAGTAATGATGGCCACACGTTTTTCTTTAGTTAGCTGGTCGGTTCTTGCCATAATATGAATTTTAACAGTTGTCCAATAGGGCTATCGGGTGTGTAGTAACCTGACTTCTGCACAACACAACTGATGGTCCCAACCCCATTGATAAAGCAAGAAATTCCTCTAATTAACCCTGATAAGGCACACCTGTGAAGTGAAAACCATTTAAGGTGACTACCTCTTGAAGCTCATCGAGAAAATGCCAAGAGTATGCAAAGAAGTAATCAGAGCAAAGGGTGGCTATTTTGAAGAATTTTTTTGAGGCTATTTTTATATGAACATACATATACATACTGTATACTCAAAAATATTTTTTTGTTTGTTTTTTACAGTAGCCTACTTGGTATGAAACATGAAAAGATGAAACATGATGAAAAAGACACTATTTGATGTGAACATATATGTAGGGTAGGATTTCATTTTTAATTAGTTCATGAGAGGTGCCAAAAGTTGTATTATAGGTTATAAAATCACATTTATTTAAATAGCACTTTTAACAAAACAGATAATGCAAAAGAACAAAAGTGAACATTCGATTTTCAGTTAAAGGCAGTTAACCAGGAAGATGATTTCATGTAGATTTTAAATGGCTGTCTCTTGTCGGTGAGATGGATGATCCTGCAGCTGCGGCACCAGTCGGGCGGCTAACGGAGGTGAGGACACTAACACACGGTCAGACATGACGCCGCGTCTGACTCCAGCTGTCCAGTGCCTGAGAATTTCTTTAAAAGCTCCTCAATGTTTGTGCGTCAGCAGAGAAAGGCATCTTTGTTGAATTGCTGCCCAAGACCTTGTTCTGCATTTGTTAATAAAACTCTTGCCTTGACGTGTTTGGCATGAAAAGAGTCTCATCTCCTAATGCACCTGTAACCCGCCGAACCAATGCTGTTTCGCTTTACTATTTGGAGATTATTCCAGGACAGAATTCACAGTTGTTATCTATAAATAGTTGATTCAACTTCCTGTAAAAATGCTTTAGAATTTAATCCTCATTACCCTTCATGAATGAACACAGTTAGCAGGTCAGATGTTTGAATTTGCCATTGTGTTTATAATTTTAATATACTATTTATACTGATACCATAGTAACTCTGAATACACTGGCCTTTATTATGTATACAGTACAAATTATATTTAATTATACCATATAGATGTATGCCATTTACCTTTGAGTATTGTAGATTTTATCTGTATATTCAATATTAAAGGGGTTATGAACTGAGAAACCAAAATGCTCATTAACTTTTGACATAAAGGGTCTGCACTATAAAATCATCTTCTAAGTTTTAGAACTCAAAGCTTTCTTGTTAGTCTAAAAACAGCTTATATTGAAGGTAGTTTGTGGAGTGTTCTATTCTATGATGTAATAGTGTGGATAAGCACTGCCTCCACAGAGGAAGATAAACCCTGCTTCTACCTCAGCCTGTTTAGCCCCACCCAACGATTATACATCACTGCCTGTAAAGCCCCACCCACCGGTTATACATCTTTGCCAGTTTAGCCCCACTTACCGATTCTACATCACTGCCTGTTTAGCCCATTTATTTAGCCTTTATTTAGGTCCTTTGTTCACTTAATTTTCGTTTATTAGCACAATTTGATGCAGAATTTTCATACAGATTTACTGTCTGAATGGTTGCCTATTGCCTACATTGTGCATTCACCGTACAGAAATAACTAGCAATACGAACAAGTAACTGATCTTAACTGATCTTCAGCGTTTATTTATTGTGTAGGAGGCGGGTGTTTCGCATTCTACAGAGCATTTGAAATTTTCTCAGTTGTTTCTGGTATGTCCAGCAGGATGTTAACATCTGTCCATACAATGAAAGTCCATTTCCTTTTCTGTGAGAGTGAGGAGTCACGGCTGTTGAGCTGACCTTATGACCCTGCACACATACACACACCCTTGTGTACGTTTGAATCCCTGCCTAATGGCAATGAGACGTGGGACAGCTTAACAGGCCTGAGGGGACTTAAACCTCTCCGTATCTGCCTCATTTACCCCTGCAGAGGGGTCGATGCCATGTCTTGTGTGGTCACTAATCCCAGCTCATCTGATAATGGTTGGCAAGTCAACAGCCCACATCAGAGTCTGAGGGATAGTCGAAAGTAATGTATATGTTTGTGTGCATAAAAGAGTGAATTTGAGCATCATCATTTAAAGATCATGCAAAAGCTTACGTATACAGTGAAGATGTCAAAGATGAGTCTGAATCTGACTAATCTGTTAAACAGATGGCCTCTGTCTGGATTAGCTCACTAGATTTGGATACTCTCATGTTATAAACGTATGGATACCCGTAAAGCACTTTTTTTCATATTTCACCCCAAAATCAAAAGAAATAAGGTTTTACTTAGATAATATAAAATATATATTTTTTCATGATAGTTAAGCACATTTTAACTCTAAAATAAAAATGGGGGAAAAAAGTAAGCTGTATTACAGTAATGGAAATCTGATGATGAAATGTAATTGAAAGTAATGGGAAAAAAATCTTTAAATTCTTTAAAATAGGATATATAAAATTTAAAATGGAAATAATCTCAATAATAACAAGCTTATTTTTTAATGCCAAATATAATTTCTTGTTTTTCTTCAATTTAATATTGAAATTCACCTAAACATAAAATTCAAATAATTTAGTTTAAAGGTATGTTAATTTATTAACCAGTTTTGTCTTTGCTGTATGCTAAATTGTGTACATGCTAAATATAATATGTTAAATCATTCAAAAATTTGCTATATTAAATTTAAACTTCCATATTATATTATGGCTTTAAAGATGAATCTCACTGTGTCAACTGTGAAATTAGCTTCATTTTGAAATTACTGAAGCAAATGAATCTAGTGGACTAGTAATGAGTGACTTGAACTACATAATAGTGACAAAAGCAGTTAATTAGAAAAGCCTTTATAATGTGTTAGCACAATTGACATGTAAAGAAAATGTCTCATTATATTAAAGCACACTGATTTCCGGTGTGGCTGCAGTATTCCCTATGGAGTCTGTCCCGCGTGCAGTATTTATTGCCCCTGGATGGGGGTTCTGGATTGCCTGCGATCTCTCTGTCCCTGAGTCAGCGTTCCTTCAGCATGTACAGGCAAATGTGATTACAGAACAGTAAAGGGCAGACTGAATGTACACCAACATTACTCAAACAAATCAATTTAGCCTTTAAAAATCAGTTCTGTGATTTTAAAACAGGCATTTGATTGAATGATGCTGTGAGGGGATCTTGAAGCGTTTCCATTCATGTTTTATTCTCGTTTATTATCAGCACCACAGCAGCCTTTTTGAGAATAAAATTTTAAATCTAATAACTGTGATCATTTATTGTGACAGTTTTTAAACCATTTTAAACAGTGGTTTGTGTAAAAAGTTGTGTAAGTATTAAAACCGCAGTTTTTAATGGGCACATATTATAATAGGTACTTTGAAAATTTGTAATCTTAAACAAAAACATTTGTTGTGTGATAATTTGCATGCAGCTACTAAAAACAAAAATGTAACTAAAATAGTAGGTCCCACTATTTATTAAGTGACTTTAATTACTGTGATGAATCATTTCGTACAATGCACTTATTGTTTAAATACTTTTTGCATTGTACTTATATGTATTTAAAAAACTACCTGCATGTAGTCACATATGTAAATGTAATTATTAATTGCATTTATAATTACATTGTTGACCCATCCCTTACATACCACCAAACCTGTCCCTAACTATACCTTTATCCCACCTCAACAGCAGCAGAAGTGTTTAGCAATAAAATATGAACACAATAAGTACATTGTACTTATTTTTTATGCAGGTACATAGGTGTTAAGTCACCTACAGTAATATAAAGTGGGACAAAATATTCTTAAAAAAACTTGGTAAACCAAAGAGTGAGCAGCATCTTTAATACACATTTTATTTTACACATTCATATACATTTTTAAAAAAAGCATATAGACATATTATACATCAACTCCCCATGTATATACAGGGACATAATATCTACCATCACCTCCCCTGCCTTTTAGATATCAGTATCAGCTATTAGCCATAAAAAAAACATATCACCAGACCCCTAATAGAAACAATAGCATCCTGTTACCCTGAGAAACAGCACATCATTGTGTGAGATACAACTCTATCCTCATCCACACCAGAATCAATGGCAGAAAGATGATGAGTGAATGAGAGAGAGAGAGAGAGAGAGAGAGAGAGACTGTCTCATTCGCTGCTGTTCTTCCTAATTGGATCAAGCACAGACTTGCTCGACTCTGTGCTCAGTGTTCGCAGTGTTGGAGGATCGAGACAGAGTGGGAGACAGAATGTTTGTGTTGGTCTGATGGATAAGGAGAGGAAGAAAGAGGAGGGGTGAATGCAGGGGTGTGTTTAATCCTCACTCCTATCTACTCATGCTTGCATGCAGTTCTGTGCTCAAGTCTTTCCAAGAGTCTGCGCTTTGATCGGACATGCACCTGCTGCAGCTGCTTTTGGATGATTCAGCCGTTTTCTGCAGAGAATGAACTGCAGCCCATGCGCTTCAGCCCTGCCCCCAGGTGAGTGCAGCACTCGCTCTGGGACTCTCTGAGGCGGGATCCACCCTCAGGCGGCCTCCAGAGCATATGCCTTATTTATAGACTTGCTGCCTATGTTTTTCTTCCTGCTCTGTGAGAACGAACAGGGGCGACAGAAATCAGAGCCACCGAAGTAGTCTTCTTTAGTAACGAGGTTAGTCGTTTGAGCATTGTGTCCGAGTCCCTTCCCCCTCGCTGGTGATCTGATAATGGAAAGAAGACTTTATGAGGCAGCATGCCTGCCGCAGCATTAGAGGAGTCCTGTGCAGCTGCTTCTGAGCGACCCAACCAGGGGCAGAGATGAAGTCGGAAGCGGCGGAGGACATCTCTGCCGGACTTGCATCTCAAGAGGCTCCTTCGGATGCCTTGTCTGAGGCGGCCACAAAAGAGACACCCGAGGAAGCGGAGGAAGACGTGGCGGAGGGCAGTGACGGCTCTGAGAGTGGATGCGTTCCTTTGCCTGTGGCTGCATGCTGTGTGTGCCTCGATCTGGAGCGGGTGAGTAACTGTATCCGCTCTGAAAAAATCTGCATCTTGCCCATCCTGGCCTGCTTGTTAAGTCTGGCCCTCTGCACTGCCGGCCTCAAGTGGGTCTTTGTGGATAAGATCTTCGAATATGAGCCGCCGACCCACCTTGATCTCAAGCGCATAGGACAGGATCCTATAATCAATTCAGACTTCACTCAGAACTCCGCATCGCTCTCACCATCCACCCCATCGACTCTGTCTGTCCCAGGACAGCCCAAGGTCCTTTTGGAAGGGGAGTCTACGGCCAGACCCTTTGAGCCACCATCATCGAAGGTGCCCATTTTTACGCCCACTGCAGCAGTGACTGTACACACCAACTCTGTGTCTCCACCCATCCCAAAGAGCACCTTCAGACCCATCCAGAATGCCACTGCAAACCAGTATCCATCTCAAACTCTGGAATCTAATGATATTATTCCAAAGACCTGTAAGTACAATCACGTTCACATCATAGTGTTCACATATGTGACCCTGGAGCACAAAACCAGTCATAAGTAGCACAGGTATATTTGTAGCAATAGTCAACACTGTATGGGTCAAAATATATATATATATATTTTATGCCACAAATTATTAGTATACTAAGTAAAGATCATGTTCCATGAAGATATTTTGTAAATTTCCTACTGTAAATATATATTTTAAAAAATGATTAGTAATATGCATTGCTAAGAACTTAATTTGGACATTTTTTGCACCTTCAGATTCAAAATTTTCGAATTGTTGTATCTCAGCCAAATACGGTCCTATTCTAACAAACCATTAATTGTTTATACATTTAAGCAATGTTTCATAGTGAGGCAATTGCCGGATGTGAGTGATTTTGTTAGTAAAAAGCAGACTTGTTGTATCTTGCCAGTTGTTCTGCACAGTCCTGTGACTAAGCCTTGGACTTAACTAACTAAGATGGGCGTTGATAGTGACGCAGATGACCCTTTGAAGCTGCTTGACGATTGTTGTGTCAAATCTAAACACTTACCCATTACCTGCCTACACGAGTTACATCAGACCCTTGTCACGGCACATATAATACATGATAATGTAGAAGTGCTGCAGTGAGAGGAGGACACTTCCTGTTGGCTCTGCTCCATTTCAAGGTCAGAGTCTCCACAAAGACTAGCCAATACCCTTCCAGAGCAAGACGATCATCAGTAATACTATCCGCTCTCCATCGTGACTTTGAGAGCTCGAAGAATTATAACGGCTGTAGGACTGCCAGACTTTCACTCTCGGATCTCAGATCTGCCTCCCTTTATTTTTTTTTCTCTCCTGTTTTTGACACTTTTGGCAGTGTGCAGTGATGCATTGTCATCCTGTAAGAAGTTTCCTGAAGTCAATCTGATAATAATGCTGCACATGTATCTGCAGGTCACAGCTTGTTAGCATGCATATATTATTGATTTATCTCTGCCGAGCCCTTCAGTTTGAGACTGAGATTTTCACTTTAATCCATTTGAAGAATTGGATTATCTCACCTCATCTGCTAAAGTTTAAAATGGCTGCTTGTGTTAAATACTGAGCAATTACAGAATCATGATCTCCCAGGAAACCCATTACACGAAAAAAACCTCGCCCTATACCTGTAATTGGGAGATATTTGTAATAGATAATGCACCCCAGTCAGGCTGAACATCATATTTATTTCTATGTAAATGAAAACAGAGCTGTGGACTGCTATATCTTTATTGATTGTCTGCTGAAAGCATTTCTTCTAAAATGTATACAACAGTTCAACCCACTGTCCCTCACAGCTTTGTTCATGTTAAATTATGATTCTTCTGACCAGACTTTTGCCCCATTTAGTTGCAGATGCACAGTTTGCTTGAAACAAGTGCTGCTGGGAAGCTCAAAGTCCCTCCTACTGTGAACACTGTGATCAATCGTCCAAGCCTGAAATGGAAATGCGATCGGTTATGTTAGAAATTTCAGTGTAAATCAATAACAGACAGCAGATCAGCTGACTAACAAGGAAGCTGTAGTCAACGTGATTCTGAGCCTGATGAAATACGTGGCAAATATTGTTAGATGAAAGAACAGAAGGGCAGAAATATTCCAAGAGACAAATGCCTCATGGGTACATTCTGCATTTGTGACTGCATTAGTACTTTATTGTACTAGTAATTTACATTATCACTCAAATGCCTTTGATTCTATCAATAACGGGTAACCCTGAGCACTGACCTCTTTGTAAGAGACTATGACAGATGTGAGTAAATACTGAGCAGATGGTTCTACTAGTTCTACACTTTTAAAAATAAAGATCCTTAAACAGTTCTTCACAGCGAGGAAATCATTGGTCAAAGGTTTTTAGAGAGCCATCTCTTTCTTACCTTTTTATGATCTGAAGAAATTGTATTGCCACAAAGAACCTTTTGTGAAACAGAAAGGATCTTTTTGGAAACTTTCAGACAAAAAGGTTCATCTATAGCATTGTGATGCATCTTTAGTTCTAAGAGTGTAACTTGAAAATAATGAATTTGGTATGTGCTAAGCTGCAGTTGTTTGCCTGTTGTGGTAGAGGTTGTATTTTAGAACATGGTTTTGATTGTAATGGTTGTAAATAGTAGAGATACATATGAGGACCAACACAGAAACTCTCTGATTCACTGTATTATGGGCTAATTAATGTTAGTTTTGGGTTGTGTGGGAATTTTAGGTTGCTGAATGGTTGCTTGGAGATTAATTAAATTCTTTAGACTGTTGTGTTGGTATCTGGGTTTTTCCAGTACATATTTTAGCTGATTCTCTGTTTGTGACACACAGTGACTTACACTGCTTGTCATATCCTTGACCTCAGAGACAGTTCAACCTTTCATGTAGTTCAACATCAGAGTTCATACTGAGCTGTATTATAGATAGACAGCAGCATCTGTCTTAGATCTAGGATATTTTGAGTTGCCTTTCACAAACAACTTGACTTATTTCTTACTGCAGTATTTCCAAGTATCAATCTTGCCCTTTTTTTTTTTTTTTTTTTTACAACGTTGAATATATTAATGTCCTATGTGGTAACAGCACTATAGTAGCAACTTTTTCCTGTGTAAGATTAGTGTTATAGATTAAACAACTAGATCCTCTGTCATTTATTTGTGTAAATTCTGCCTCTTTTTTACCAATTCAGGTGTAGCCTTTACACAATAAATCTGTGCTCTTCTGTGATATACAATACATGAACCAGCTAGCTTATGCTAGTCACTCACAGTGAAATGGTGTGTAGCACTAAGTACATGATAGTAAACATACATAAGCCATAGGTCTCTATCCCGTAAACATGCTGCTCATAAATGCACAGCACTATGAACTCATTAAATAATGCATAAATAACTTCCCATGGACTTCTGAGCTGATGGCTTTATCGATCAGAGCTGTACATCTCACCAACCTTTTAAAATGTCTTCTTCATGATGTCACAGACACATTTCACATGTTAATTCCATTGTCATCAGGACCTAAAAAGTGTAGATGATTTATTACTTAAGCAAGGAAAAATACTCCTGAAAAAGCTTCTTACTGTTATTGTTCTCTATTTTTCTTGAGCATTTAATTTTTCAAATCCACTTACTGTTGTTTCCACTTTATCCTTTTTAATTAACAAATAATCTGTGAAGCTGTTCATTTCATTATTGGGTCTGTTCTCTTGCAGCTTTTGTTCAGTGTGTAATGAGGTTCATGCAGAGTTCATGCCCCGCTTTCAGTAGATGAGTTCCACCCATTACAGCACCTTTTACCTCTAATAATAAGGGTCTTGTCCTATAGATTGTTTTTCATCTTAGCTAAGGAGGTTTTCACTTTTTTGATTGCAGCCACTGTTGTAAGTGTCTAATTGACCATGTGATGAAAATGCCAGTATTATTTAAATTTTTTCAAATAGCAAACTCACTGTCATAGCACTTTTTAACTGATTCAACAATCTATTTTACATTAACACTACATAACAAAAACACTACAATACAAAAATCAGTAAAACCATGTGACATCAGTGGCTCAACTTCACTTTTGCGACGCTAGAATACTTTTTTTGCGCAAATATAACAAAAATAATATAATTGAACTCTACCATTCTTCTCCCCTGACTTACACTTCCACCATTTTAGAGAGTATCACAATGTACGCGTACGCTTTCCATTAGGTGTAGTGGGGGCCCCAGGCAAAAAGAATAGATGAGGCCCTTCTAAAATATTGGCCTAAATATACATTTATACAACATAAAAAAGTAGTAAAAACACATTATGTAACATAAATAGTTTATTTTTTTAAACAAAGTGCATATTCTTTGACAAGATATTAATCTAAAATCTTAAAGATACAGAACAATCTTATTTACAGTAATGGATTGTCACCTTAAATGTTGTCACTATGTTGCATTGTCAAGGTGGATGGTACTAAAAACGTACAGTAAACACATTTAGTAAATAAAAAAATTCAAAGAGCACATATGTATCAGTAAACTCAACTTCATTAGGACTACATCTGACGTGCTGAACTTACCATTTTCACTGTCAGAAGGATGGACTGGAGTACCTCCCTGAGGTGGTGGTGGTGACAGGAACTTAAGCTATGCTCCTGAATGAAGAAATATTAACTATTAATTCATTTTTAGTTGACAACTAATTATGGTAACTATTTTAATGTAGAAGAGCTAAGTAAAAATGTCAACTAAGTAAATGTAATGATATTTATTTAAATTGTTTTGTGAGCGCTCCACTGGCAGCAAAACACAGTACCAAAACTTTCCAAGTGGTGATGTTCACCTTATTAACATTATCACCTACTGCATCCTATTAATACCTGCATAAAATACATGCTGCTGCTACAGTACGTGTAACCCTAGCTAGTAACCCTATTAGAAATGAGACAATCTAGAAAATTATTAAACGAAAATAAGCTGGAAAAACAAACACTGGTTTCGTCATATAGTTATCATTAAGTCATTAATGATCATTATCACTTTACTTACCGCTGTCATGTTTTCTCTTTTCCTCCTCTTCTTGTATTTTTCCGCTTTAGGCTGCCAGATGGATAAGTCATTTTCATTTTTAAAAAAAGCCTAGTAATAAGTGCTGCAGTGCCAGTTTGAAAACAGCGGCTGATGCACCACGAAGAAAAAACACGCATATCCAGCGTAAGGCGAGAGGGGGCCCTCTAGGCGGGGATGCGGATATATTGCTCCATGTTGCGTGTATGCTTTTAATAATGACATTAGAGACCTGCGCGGGACAGATTTTTCAGTCCAGCTCCCGCAAGATTATGTTCCACTCTCGCCCGCTCCCGCAAAAATATACATTCACACATTCATACATTCACAAATGGTCGGCTGTCGGGGCCCCAGGCAATTGCCTGCCTTGCCTGCCCTATCGCACACGCAATTGCAGATTGCAATATGCACGTGCTTTCCCTAGATTTAAACAAGGCTGGTTAGTGTACGTACAATATGCGTTGTGATACTCTCTAAAATGGCGTAAGACGTAGTAATTAAATTATGTTACTTTTGTTTCCTTTGTATAAAAAAACATGTACGAGTAAAATATTACGGAAACTTGATTAGTAATGCCTTACACGTTACTGCGTTACTGCAAAAAGTAATATATTAATGTAATATATTACTTTTGTAACGCATTACTCCCAACACTGCTCTTAACCGATGAGATATCTCGTCAATGGTGAGGAATGAGTTAATAATAGCCAGGCATGCTTATAAACAATTGTCCCTATACTAAAGTGTTAGCAGATTTGTAGAACAAAATTGCAAAAATATTAACATGACTCAATGTAGGAAAATGTTTGCAAATGTCATGCTCTCAATAGCTCACAGCATAAAACACAGTGATCAATGCAAACCATCTTTTCCTATCTGGCATAGCTGTTTCTCTGCCTTGACCCAGCATTAGAAGCACCACACTGGTATATACCCGAAAGATAAACCCAAACTATATGCCGTTTTACTTGTGCACCAAACATGAATTCACAATGAGCGTGATGATAATGTCATCTTGTATTGGCCATCTCTCATGCACTCACATCTGCACATGGATCTAAAGCTCATAAGGTCTCACATAACACCAAAGGACACAGTAAAATGGATATAAATATTCTGGTGGAAAGACTTCTTTTTCTTCTTGTCACATGATCTCAAATTTTATTCTTTTATGAAGATAAAGTTAGGTGAATCAATGCATGTATTATTGATCATAGTATGTTCACCCCTCCCATTTCTTCACCAAATCCAAATCTAAATCTAAACAGTGTATGGAGATGTGATTACGAAATGGAGCCATGGGGTTGATGAATTCATTATTGTAATGGAGAGAGACCAGCTGAGGCAAACATCTCTGATTTAATTATGCTGGAATGAAGTGACATCTGGCAGTTATGAGGAAGGTAACGGTGCCGTTCTGAACAGAATCCTCTAATGGCCCGACATGTTCGATCCTGTGAGACTGCACATAAATAATAGTCTTATTTATGCTAGACATCCATCCTTGAAGTCATTTTAGTCAATAGCTTCTGTCTTACAAATGTCTTTGCGTTAGATTTTAGGTAAAAGTTTTTAATCTACATCATTTGCAGCAATTTTTCCTGTCAAAATTTAAGGAGCCCACTAACTGTTTTGATTGCTATATGTAATTTGTCTTAGACACACAGACAAATTGTCTGTTCGCTGACTGATGCTTACTGCACACAAAACAGGTCAATTACATAGGGTGGGCATGAAGTAAAATATTTTAGGCTGATAGAAATGTCTTGGTTTGATAATAAAAACAAACAGAATAAGATTCTTGAAAATCAAACCCTTTTAAGTACTTTGGCATAATATTAATAAAATTTTACCTAAGAGCCTAATATTTTACAATACATCATGTGGTGCAATTAACATGCAGTATAAAAAACATAAAACAAATTTTATGACTGTCTCTAGATCAGTGTTAGCACAAGATGTACAGCTACCCTCGTTTTTGTTGTTAGAAAATAAGTTAAAGATGTGCACAAAAATTAAAGTTTGTTTTATTATTATTACTATTTTTATTACTAGTCATACCACATGACCTTTTAAATGTATTCTTAAAAATTGTACAAAATAGGGTGATTTTGGGTGATTTCTGTCCATTGATTAATATCTGATGTCATGCGCATTTATCATTTATAATATTTTGTTTCTCAGTGATATAAAAATGTTTAAGGGTGGATTTCACAGTGCAATCGGGTCCAGTACATTTTTTCAGTGCACATGATTTCTGCTTTGCCTCATCTTTTGGAGCCTTTGCTATTAGCAGAGCAAAATAACTCCATGTGGGTTTTTTTGGCCTTCTGCAGGTCCTGGATTGATTGTAGGAAATTTTCCTGAAATATCACAAATATGCAGATATATCACAAGTGTCTTTTTATGACCTTGCTTAGTGGAAGGTAACAGGATTTGAATGGAATACCAAAGGCATTGTGGGTACAGGGAATATATGATACACTCCTGAGAACAGACCTCCCTTGAGTCTCTGCTGCATAATGATATTGGTGAGATGCACATCAGTCTTATATTACAATGCACATGGACAAGGTCAACGAGACAGGAAACACTATGCCAGCCGCATCTCATGATGGTGACTGTTCATTTTATTGCATATTATGTAGAAAAAAATAAAGTCCATGTAGCAGAAATAACGCTTGCTAACAGAGAGATGTTAAAAGTAAGTGTGTGTGCAGTCTGACTGTCACTGCTCCTGTAAATGAATCAGTGTGTGTCTGTGGAGAGTTGAGCTGGGTTTACCTAATGATCACCTATGTATTGTGACATGCATGTGAGTGTTTTCTGTGTTTGTGCATCTGTCCACTCTGGAGATTGTGTGGAAATCACATTCCCCTCCGAGCACCATTTGATTTCCCAGCTGTCCACATAACACACGTCTTTCAGTGTGTTTTTCCTCTTCTGAGAGTAAGCAGCATAATGAGTATTCAAATGCTAATGAGCTGACTTCTGAGAATAGACAAAAACATACCATCACGCTTCTCTCCTGATTATTGCATGATAAACTTTTATGCTTGTCGTTCATATGCTTTAAAGAAATCTAATTTCTAACACTGATTATACGATGACCACAAAAATATGTGCACAGTTAGATATGCCACCCACACAGTTAAGTACATCAAGATACACTACCCAGACTTTACAAAGAAAATATTTGACGAAAAAGTATAAGATAATAGAGTAAATGTAAAATGTCTGAACTTCCTACAGCCACAAAAAAATCGCCTAAACATAGAATAAAAATATGTTTAAAATAATTTAATTTAATACACGACTTACAAGTTTCAGTTATTTTAGTAGAAATTACATTAATATTTCAGTTTGTCCTTATTTGGCAGTATATCCCTATTTCAAAGAAAACAAAAGTAATTATTGAAATTACATAGGAATAGCTGAGTTCTACATTAAGTGGGTCAAAAAGCACTCTTTTCATCTAATTCCATTTAATACAAATTTAAGCTCACACTTATAATAGGTGACCGTAACTACTATGAACGTACATCAAACAATAAGTTCAGTCCTATCCAAAAACATTACAATTAATTTGCAAACATTTTTTTGAGTGCGTTGTTTCTGTTATAACTACAGTATCTTTTTTTTAAATGCTTGATTTGGTGCAGTGTTTGGTGTATATAAATAATAATTATAACATACTTGTAAGCAACCAGACACACACACACACACACACACACACATATATATATATATATATATATGTGTGTGTGTGTGTGTGTGTGTGTAAAAATGAGTTTTTTCATTTTTAGAATAAAAACAGGAATACGTTTTTTA
>JAUMHR010000059.1:398362-438546 GCA_032361145.1 Enteromius fasciolatus
CATGGACAAATTAAATATTATTAAGTTTTAAACCAGTAACCACATAGCAAATTAAAATATGACAACCATCAAAAAATCTGTTAATATTGCATAGCACTGACAAATAACAGTGATATCCTATTACACCTTAATCATATTTACATGTTAAAAACAAATACAGGCATTTCATAGCTTTAGCGTATTTCTCTAAATTACTTACTTTTAGTTTCTGAATGGAAAGCAGATGTCTTCAGTTGTATGATGGTTAGCTACGAACAAATAAGAGGTTAATGAAACAACTAGCAGATTATTATTTATGGCTGGAAAATATATGCAGTTTGTGTTCACAATAACGGAAGTAAACGGGGCTTTATCACATTTTATTGTATAAGTAGAAAACACTAAAATGTAGTACTTCTAACAATAACTGCTAAAAATGTGTGTGCCTAGAGGGCGTTGTTAGGCACAACCACATTATCTTATTGCTTTTACGCAGCAGTTTCTAACAAGAAAATAAATATTGTACGCGTATCAGTCTATATAACGTTACATTAGCAGAACGCTGTATGAGTGAAACGCAGTGACAAGCTTTACTCGTCACGACTCAAATACTGGATTGACCAATCACTACTCAGAACCAGACTAGGCGTTTTAGAATTTAACTAAAATAATATGTTTTTGTATGTTATTATATTATCATCTACCTCCAATGTTGTACGTATAAGACTGATATGTTAAAACGTCCACTGTAGTCGAAACTTTATTTTCTATCACAGATGTGCAGAACATTTGATTACATTTCAGCGTTGTTTGTGCTGAATTCAGAGTCCAAGAGAAATCAACTCCAATTTACACCGACTTATGTTTTACCCCTACGTGTGCACCTCCAGTCACCAAACTGATATTTCTGATAAACTAAACCAGGCGCAGTGTTTTACCAGTGTATGCATACCGTACTGAGAACACGCGCGCAACTCCAAAATAAGCGCTTAACGTTACATACCGTTTACATCCGTTGCTTGACATACCTCTTCTCAATTTAACATTTTTTTGTCTTTTGTAGCCAACTAATTTTTGCTAAATAATAATATTTCGAGACGAAACGTTGCGAAACGCTCAGCCAGTTGCTAAACAAATATCCACAGCCACGGTAAAAAAAAAAACTAAAAAAAACACGCTTCCGGGTTCAGTCAAAATATTTTTTCAAAATAAAACCACACAATCCTAATAAAATAACTGCAAAAAATGAGGCTAGTATTCACCGTATTTTCACTTTAACGCCTTTACACGAGTCCCTTTGATTTGTGTAAGTAGGGTTCATTTTGTCATTTTTATTTTTTCCCCTGTCAAAGGGAGTCATGTTGTGACAGCGGCGCCTCTTTATCTTCCGGGTTGTGCTGCGTTCATGTTTTGAATCGGATTTACACGCTGGTTAAACGTACATTTTAATAAGTTTATACGATATAAATGCAGTTACTGTCGTTATGGTAAACATGCTTTAAATCAATACGATTCTGGCGATTAAGTAAGTCTGTAATTATTTTTATTTATGTTTTCCGTAAGCTCTTTTACTATCATGTTTTGAAATATGACATTTGGTCTTTTCCAGGTATCAAAGATAAATATGAGTGGTGGTTTAGCGCCCAGCAAAAGCACTGTTTATGTGTCTAACATCCCATTCTCCTTGACTAACAGCGATTTGCACAAGGTACTGTAGTTTGTCAAAAAATATATTTTTAGTATTATAATGGTGGTGTGGGGTAAGCCACTTGAGTGAGACGTTTTTTTTATTTTTTATTTCTTGCCCTGAAGCATCTGACACACTTTAAACTTTAAAATGGATTCTCTCTAAATAGATGGTACTATACACTACCGTTCAAAAATTTAGGGTCAGTAAGATATTTAATGTTTTTTTAAAGATGTGTCTTATGCTCATCAATGCTGCATTTATTAGATTAGAAATCCAGAAAAACGGTAATATTGTGAAATATTATTTTAATTTAAAATAACTCTTTTCTGTGTGAATATATTTTCAAATGTAATTTATTCCTGTGATACAAAGCATCATTACTCCAGTCTTCAGTGTCACATGATCCTTTCAGAAATTATTCTAATATGCTGATGTTTTATTGTCAGTGTTGGAAACAGTTGAGCTGCTTAATAGTTTCTTTAAGGATTCTTTGATCATTACAATATTAAAAAGAGAAGCATTTATTTAAAATAGATAATAATGTTCAAAACTACTGTAGTAGTTTATTGTTTCACTACTGTTCAAAAGTTTGGGATCAGTACATTTTTATTATTTCTTCTTTTAAAGAAATTAATACTTTTATTAACCAAGGATCTATGAAATGAACAAAAAAGTTATAGCATAGATTTATATTTTAGAAATGTTTTATATTTGGTAAAAAATGTTGTTTTTTACTTGTTATTCATCAAAAAAATCCAGAGAAGAAGAAAAAAGTTTGTCCAACATTGACAATTCTAGTAATAAATCAGCAAATCAGAATGATTTCTGAAAGGATCATGTGACACTGAAGACTGGAGTAATGATGCTTTGTATCACAGGAATAAATTAAATTTAAAAATATATATTCACACAGAAAACAGTTATTTTAAATTGAAATAATATTTCACAATATTACAGTTTTTTTCTGGATTTCTAATCTAATAAATGCAGCCTTGATGAGCACTTCCATATACTCATTTTAAAGTACATTTACAAATATTGTTTACATCTATATTTCTTGCAATTCCCCAACAGTTATGCTCAAAATATGGCAAGGTGGTGAAGTAAGTAACCTTTATTATTGGTCTGCAATAGATAGACTTTATTATACCTCTATTCTATCAAAGTATAGCTTGATCATAATCACAATTTCATTTTCTGAAGGGTTACTGTTGTCAAAGACAAGCAGACGCGGATGAGCAAGGGAGTGGCGTTTGTGCTGTTTCTAGACAGAGAGTCTGCTCATAATTGCTCGAGAGCGCTAAACAACAAACAAGTATGATGATGGTTTAAAATTACATTAAGGTAACAAAAAAAGTACACATGGGGTTAAAGTGTTTCATTGCTCTTGAACTCTTTCAGTTGTTTGGGAGAACGGTGAAGGCCAGCATCGCCATCGACAATGGGAGAGCTACAGAATTCATCAGAAGGAGAAACTACTCTGACAAATCCAAATGTTATGAATGTGGGGTAAGTTGTCTTTCATAATATGTGGGGTTATTCAATATGTTGAAATGTGTTTCTGGTCATCTTTTACCCTGTGATATTAAGGTATAGATGATATCGCTAATACTTTTGAGGCCATGTTATTTGTTTCCGCCAGGAAGACGGGCACTTGAGTTACGCTTGTCCTAAAAATTTACTTGGAGACCGAGAACCTCCACCTAAAAAAGAAAAGAAAAAGAAGAAAAAGTTGCAGCAGCCTGAGGAGCCGTAAGCAGTCCTTAGTAGAATTAATAATTCAAACTAATGCATTTAATGGGATAAATCATCCAAAAATAAAATTGGCTGAAAAGTTACTCCCTTTCAGGCAAACCAATATGTATATGAGTTTATTTCTTCGCCTGAAAAGATTTGGAGAAATTTAGCATTACATCACTTGCTCACCAGTGAATGGGTGCCGTCAAACTGCCAAAAAAACAACAACACAGTCATCCACAAGTAATCAACATGTCTCCAGTCCATCAATTAACATCTTATGAAGTGAAAAGCTGCAAGTTTGTAATAAACATAAGTAAACATAAGTCTTACTTCTAGCTAAAATAAATTAGTTTTACGTCAATAATATTGCATTCTCCAGTGAAAAAGTCATCTCATCTGAATAAGGGGAGAAAAATGCACAGATCAGGCTCTGTTTACTACCAAAATCAATCCACGCAGTTTTAAACACATATATTGGTGGATTTTGATGTAATAGGACAACATGGACTTTTTCACTGAATGACGCATTTTTATGCATTATGGGCCGGTTTCCCGGTTAGGAATTAGATTAAGCCAGGACTAGACCTCTGCTAATTTAGGACATTTTAAGAATTTTTAGAAACATGTCTTACCAAAATGCATTATCTGTGAGCATTTTAAGACCAAACAATGGCAATGATGTATTTTAAGATATCTCAGTGCAAGCCTTTTCCAGTTTAGACAGCTCTTAACATTTATTTTAATCTAGGACTATGGGTTTTTGTGCATGTTTATTACAGTCATGCATCATTTTACTTCACAAGACCTTAAATTGTTAAACAGTCAATTATTGTGGACAATTGTGACGTTTTAATCAGCTGTTTGGACTCCCATTCTGACGGCACCCATTCACTGCAGAGGATTCATTGGTGAGCAAGTGATGTACATTATGATTTCTTGTTACGATGAAGATACAAACTTGTCTACATCTTTGATGGCCTAAGGGTGATATTGACATTAAAGCACATTCAATAAATTGTTTCTTTAATCTTTTATATGTATGAAAATGTCAACACATGTTCTGCTTTTTGTCTTTCAGAGAACCAGAGGACAGTGAGGAAGAGGGAGAGGATCCAGCACTGGACAGTTTAAGTCAGGCAATTGCTTTCCAGGTCAGTGAACATACTCTACAGTTCAGTCATCACTCATCATAAATTAATATTCTTAGTAAAAAAAAAAAAAGGTTAGAAGAGAAATATACATTTTTGCCCATCATCAACAGCAAGCACGTATTGAGGAGGAGGAGAAGAGAAGGAAACAAGTCACAGAGGATGCGTCTCAAGCATCTACTTCAGACGACACCCACAAACCCAAGATCAAAAAGAGCGCCTACTTCAGTGACGAGGAGGAGCTCAGTGACTGACTCATACTTTTATGTGTTCGGAACACATCGCCTCTTCTCAACCACTCTTACCTATTAAGAAGGTCACATATTGATCTGAATTTCTAATTTTGTCAAACTATGTTGCAGAAAGTCAGAAAGAAAAACGGCTTACCTTGATCTGAGAGGTTTGTTGTCATTTTATGCTCCTCACTCAGATAATAACACCTCAAATATTGGGTATGCAGATCCTGCAGAAAAGTTCTGTAAATATATTTTGTGTAATCTTGTAAATAAAGTGTAGTTTCGTGTACTTCACAATTAAGTTCTTGTTAGTGTTCCAGGAAGCACTGAAAATAAAGGGTTTTTAAAATAACTTCCTGTCACCTTTGTCCTCAGCTCTCATTTTTTCACCCACTAATATAAGTCAAAGTTCTGAAGGTTCAATATGCAAGTGTTTGCATCCTCAGTGAGCAAAATGTACAGTATGTTTGAAATATATTTATATTTTAGCTTCATATCATTAGCAAATGCATGCGTGAAATTGATGCACATTTCTGCTATACATATACAAATTCGTAAAATAAGATTTTGGCCTGTCCCAAGTTTTGTTTTTCTGACTGATGTAGTTACAACAAAACTATTGTAAAACCTACTGATTGCATCGATCAATCTCAACGACAAGCTATAATAAGAAAAACAAATCTAGTGAATATTTTGGAAGTGGAAAAATGGGAATATTTTCAGCAACAATATTTTGTCTCAGCTCTGTAACAGCTTAATGTAGGCTGTAATTGCAACCCTTTAAACCATTTGGTCATCACACAAATCAAAGTTTTAAGCTGCATTTAGAAGTTTGGTAACATTACGGAAAATAAATAGAAAACAAAACAGCTCATATAAAAAAATGTGAAAAGAAAACATTTTACCCCCGGTTTCTTAGTCGAGGCTTAACCCTAGACTAAAATGTAAATCTGAGCTGTTTCAACTAAAAGAAACCTACACTGACTGATTTTAAAACATATCAGTGCCTTTGTTTTGTCTTAAAACGCACGTCAGTAATGCCTTTTTCTAAGGCATGTATATAAAAAATCTTAATTGAACTATGGCCTAATCCTGGTTTAGGCTAAGCCTGTGAAACCGGGCCTTAGAGTTTAACCATGGTTGGACTATAATAAAAATAACAACCATGGTGTATTGGTTACCATTTGTAACAACAAATACCATGGTTAAACTATAGTATGATTTGTGTAGCAAAAAGGATAATTTGTTGTCACAGTTTAAACGTAGTAGTAACCATAGTTTTTGGTTTTACTGGAGGGAAAACCATGGTAAATTTTTCATAAGGGTATGTTGTACCCTATTCTTGGAAAGTGGCATAAAGTACGAATGTCTTAAATTTAAGTGAGGCGCAGTTAGTTACTTAACTCGCACTCGCTCTGTGTCCAGGTGATTTGGGGTGAAGCTGAAGCACCACTTTTATATAAACCCCACGACCCTACTTTTTGAGAAAATAAACCGGCGCCAGGATTGGTGGAGCCCGGTCACGTGACCGCCACTGCTCCGGAGTTTCTACGACAGCTGGGAGCCGCTCGAGAGAGAGAGGGAGGACGACCGAGCGCGAGAGGCGACTGTGCCTGCGACGCTTCGCACAAAGTTTCTACAGCATGGGAGACAAGAGGAGTCCGACGAGGTAAAAGCAAACAGAAAGAAACTCCCACAGCCGTCACTTCAAGAAACCCGAGACCGTCTCAAGGCTTGAAACGGAGCAGTAGGCAGCGCGCGCCTGAATGAGAAAGACGCAACAGAGTGGCCACCATGGCGGACTGGCTGTTTTTATCAACCTAAAGTGTCATTTCGTTAAAAAACCGCCCCGTTTGCGCAGGCGTCCGACTGACTTTGTGCATGGATAGGATCAGATATGTGTATCGGAGATTTCTACAGTCCGAGATGTGATGTTCTCTCTGTTTGTTTTGCTTTTTGAAGGCCGAAACGCCAGACGAAGCCCTCCTCCGACGACGGCTACTGGGACTGCAGCGTGTGTACGTTCAAGAACAGCGCCGAAGCATTCAAATGCATGATGTGCGATGTCAGGAAGGGAACGTCAACGCGGTGAGTGTGCTACACGATGCCTGCTGCTTCTCATCTAGTGAGCTAGACAGCATATTTTAGGCTTCGTTCGATACCCCAGAACGCTGTCTAGATAGCCAGATCGTTTGTCTTGTGTGTATTAATAATTACGCAGTTAATACAATGTTTATAACCTCAGGAAACAAATGTGAGCAGTCAGTGTCACGTTACCGAACAGCTCTGTTTGTAAAGCACCCATTATTTCCTGATTAATGTGGGCTATTTTAGAAGTAATTGGGGATTCATTTTGTAATTGTAGTACATTAGCCAGGCATGACACAACCCTTAAGTAAACCACTGTGATGCCATGAATTTTCCTATTAGCAGTCTAAAACGATTTTAATGCATTGGATTGTAAACTGAATTCAGATTAGCTTTATTCTAATGCTTAAGTCATTCATATTTTCTAAATATATATGGCATATATGCATGTGAATATTTTCATCATTTGCATATCAAATGTATTAAAATTAGCAATTTGTAGTGTGTTTCCTTTGTTTTTATGTAAAAGCATTAGAGATGCACTTATACTACTGATAATACCTACTCATGTCATATATTAGAGGATTAATACTTGTACTTGGTATTAGTATTGTTTGATTATTATTATTATGAATAGTGGTTTGATTATTATGTGCAAAATAAACATTTTTATTAATGCTTGAAGACACAAAATGTGCTTGAAAATTGTAAAGATAATGTTTCTAAAGTTGTGGCGACGTTGACTGCTGTTCAGCAAAGTCTCAAAATTTAAACTGAGTCATATCAATACGCAATATCTGGAATTTTGTATTTATGTGAAAGTTTTGCCCACGCAGTTTTCGCAACAGGTTCAAGTTGGTTATGCAAATACTCCACATTGACCAACAAAGAGCTGCTTGGTTTAAATTGTGTGAGCTGCGCATTTTCTTTGCTACGCGTTGTTTTCTGTCTTGCAAAATTCAGATGAAATGGAAAATATAAGAGACTTAGAGTGATAAATTCATAGTTGTTTATTCCTAAAATTAGAGGATAAAGACAAATCCAAAATGTTGATGTGGATGGTAAATAGTAGTTTGAAAACATGTCAGTGATTTGAGAGACACTGGTGAACGTATAATGTTAAATTTTTAAGCAAAAGTAAAAAAAAAAAATTAAGAATCACAAGCACTTTGATTAAAGCATTAAAAGAGCCTTGTCAAGGCTAAGCTGGAAAATTAAGTTAATGCTGTTTCTAATGATATGGTCATGTTTATCATTGAATATGAATAAGAATTAGAAATTTCCCACCAGGGGAAAGATTTCACAAAAGTTGTCATCGGTTTCGTCGCGTTGACCATGGTCCAAAGCTAGCTGTGGCTTCTTTTTGGTACACTATTGACAATGGAGGTTTTATTAAAATGGAAAATAAATTGATGAATCAGTTCATAATTTTTCAGTTAATCAGAGATTGAGGGGTCCTACACAGTCCTAGCATTTACTCTGCTTGTATCAGTCTTACAGATAGCGTCTATCCCAAGGCAGCGATTCATGAGAGAGCGCTAATGACCTCATCAGAGAAGACATTTAATGGGCTCGTATTTTCTCACCTTCATCTCATCTGTCATAAAAATCCTGACAGCGACTGAGTCGGCAGTCAGTTATTTCCTTTATGTCATTAAGATGAGATCAGGTCAGGAAGTAAAACAGTCCTCATCTGCATTTCAGAAACATAAACGCACCCAAAAAGCAGATGAAGATGACAGACCTCAGCTCTCAACAATTGCAGCGGAAAATGATCATCTTTCTTTAGGGAGGTTGTTTATAAAGGCTTAATCATCTTTCAAGTATCAGATCCCATTACCACTGCTGAATTAAAGTATTTTTACAGCAGTTATTATTACAGCCAACTAACGTTCATTTGCTGCAAGCGTGTGTGTGTGTGTGAGAGGGCGGTGGATTTTTATGTGGGGGTGGGGTGCTGTCACTCGTCCAGGCCACCACAGCAGCTGGCGTCCAGACAGCCTGAACTCATTTGCATTCAACGGCTTAATCAAGAATGCTGTCATCAGAAGAGGCATCATCACATCAGGATGCGTGCACACACACATGGACACCCATGCCCATAAATAATCTCATGATTGCACATCTGCCCTGTTATAACGCCTCGGAGACGACCACAAATGATGGGGTTTTAATGATGATGTCCTCTTGATGGTGTGATCCTCGCAGGTCATTCAGAAAGTAGAGCTTCTTGACACGCAGCTTGTTCACTTTTCTTCTGCATTTGGCGAGTGGTTGAATGCGTAAACAAAAAGGATATGTATTGGTGTTGATTGCCGCTTTCAGCTTTGTCATCTTGAGCTGCCGTCAGATGTGAATGACAACCGTGTGTTCGCTTAGATTGCGGTTGTGTGCAGCGGATGGCAAATGAATGTTTTATAAGGGTATAATTTAGCTGAGCCTGACTGATATGTGGTGAATGATACAAGGGTTAATCCAGAGCGTGTTTGTTGAGCGTCTCATCATCTATTTAATTTGGGTTAATAGAAAGCAAAAGCAAAATGTTCAAAATGGAGCCTGTGTTGTTTTGGACCCCTTTGACTTGCATTGTAAGGAGAATCAATTATTTTGTGTTTCACAGAAAGTCATAAAGGTTTAGGACAATAGGAAAGTAAAACATTTCTAAAGTTTAACTTTGTGGTAAATTATCGATTTAAATGATGCAATGCTGGTACTTAAGTGAATGTTTTTTTTTTTAAATGTTGCTTCGACTCTGGCTATATTTGCTCGTTCAAAGAAAGATTTCTTTACCTATTTGTTACCTTGCGCCGACAGACTGACGTTTAATTGATGAAGCTGCAGAGCTTCTCGTTGAACATTTAAGGCCATTCCCCCGCTGATCCCCCAAACCTGCCGGCAAACGTCTAATTTCAGCATACCGACACTTTTTGCCCCCCAGCGAAAGCATGCACTCTGCAGGAGAGAGTATTATACCGTTCAATTACCACAAATGGAGAGAATGTCCCCTCTAGACCAAGCAGTTTTTTTGTTTTTTTTTACTCAAGACCTTTCACGATGACGGATTTGAAAAAGGTAGGCTGTATCATGTTTTGTTTCACGTTGGAGCTCAATTTGACTTGACATTAATGTACGTTTGTGCTGTCACAACCAGTTTAAGGCTGTTGGTTATAAATTGTTGACATAACCTGTGCGCTCTATAGGAGTATTGCTAAAAGAACTGGACCCATCATCCTTCATGACTGTCAGTGAGGTGATGACAAACGGAGGATTTCGATTGCAAATGATTACAGAGCAAAGCATAAATCTAAACGTCATATTCTGCAGTCACAGTGATATTTTCTTTTTGCTTAACAATGCAATAAAATATGGTGAAGATGTGCAAAACCAACTAGTCAGTGGGTCTTATGGATGCCTTGGGGGGGAAAAACAAATTCTATAATAATGTTATAAGAAATTAATACATTTTTTAATATTTATTTTATTGCTGTCAAACTATTATTCGCGATTAATTGCATCCAAAATAAAAGTTTTTGTTTACATATGTGTGTCCTGTGTGTGTGAGTGTGTATGTTTTTAGCAGTGTATATATATATATATAGGGGTGTAATGGTTCACAAAAATTTTGGTTCGATACGATACAGTAGTGTCACGGTTCGGTATGTTTTCGATACGGCAAAAATACAATAAAAAAATAATTTCTTTTTTTTTTTTTTTTCACATTTTTATTTATTATAAAACATTATATAACATAATATGACAGGCGCGGGAGCGTGAAGCGCTTTGAAATTGGTGGAGGAAGCGACGCCTCGCGTTTTCCACTCGTTTTTAGATGCTTTGTGAATGTACCCTTATGTTACATTTAATGCTACAGTATCGTTTACGCCAATACAAACAATGTTTTAGTGTGTTACAGCAGAAAGATGCAGCTCTGGTTAAACAGCTGGATGTTGGGTTGAAATGGCAAAGGGAAATGCCTAACGTTACCTGAATGCCGCGTGGATCGTTTGTAATGTATGTGTTTCTGGTTCTCATCTGTTTGGGGGTGGGAGGAGCAGACGCGGGTTGCCTGTCGCGTCGTTTGCGCTGCCTTGTTGAACGTAGCACTGAAAACATTATATTTTACAGTTTATTCTCCTTTCTTTCTTTCTTTCTTTCTTTCTTTCTTTCTTTCTTTCTTTCTTTTTTTTTTTTTAATGAATCGTTCGGTTTGTATGCGTACCAAAGCTATCGAACTGTTCGATACAATACTGTTCGTTACACCCCATATATATATATATATATATATATACACACACACACACACACACACAAGCCACACATATAATATGTATATGTACATATATATATAAACTATACCGTGGCTTTCACATGCTTATATAGAGTCGGTTATTAGATGACTAGTTACTTGCTACAGTGTGGCATTTGCAAGAGTTGATCAGCATGTGAAATCCTCTCTAATTGCGTGTGTGCAGAAACCCAGAGCGCCGCACTGCAAGTTCCCATCTCTTTGCCCAAAAAGGCGAAACTAATGCAGTCTGAGGAAGCGTTCCCAGCATGCCTCTGCCAAATAAACAAAAAGCCACATAAAACATGCACATTATTCAGTAATTACAAGAGCCTGTTGTCATTTATTAGAGAAATTTTTCATATGGTTTGCAAAAGCATTCGAAGGCGCATGCCCGTACCGTCTCAAACGGGTTGACCTCATTTTGATTCAGACAGTTATGGGCCTTTGATGAAAGGAGAGAAAGCTGGATACCGAAGCGAGGGAGAAGCAATGTGGAACTGCAGTGTGGGATTTTGAAAAGCAGCTAAAGGAAATGCAGACGCTTGGAAAGAACCAAAAACAGAGCGTGGAGAGGTGGGACGGTGGGAGGCAGAGGGCCATCTGTCAAACAGGGGGCTTGGCAGTGGAGCGAAGGAAGGAGCAGTATGGAGACTGCATGTTCACACAGTGTAGCGCATTAATCATGGTGTCCCCTCCCATCACTCAAGCCCATGAGTACACAAGCCTCCCCGGTACAGTCATTACGCCATTATACAAACATGCAGATATGAACACATCTGAGAGACTCTTGAGGCTCAGAGGAGAGAACGCTGCCCTTGTGTCCTTGATTTAACACTGTAATGTGGGAAAAATTTATTTTTTGCGCGCTTCTGCCAAAGAAGACTGCTTTTGTAGACGCATTTGGTAACTAATGCAATAGTGGACATTTAATGTGATTTCATGATGAAACAAGGAAACTGACTTTAAAGGGGTCATACAAAGCCAATTGATTCTTTAGGGTCTTAATGGAATGTTTGTAATATAGATAATGTAAAAAAGGCTCATTTTTCCCTGTCATAAACAGCTCTTTTGAAATCACTCTGTTCTGTGTGCTTCCCCTTTAAATCCTCACGAGCTCTGCTGACTCCGCCCCTCTTTTCCTAGGCACTCTCGGAGGATCTTTTTTTAACCGTAATTCTTTGTAAAACTTGTTAATTAGCACATTATTAGGAAAGGCAATTTTCAAAGATTCATTAATAGACATTATACTCACTGCTTCTGTAGGTAAGGCTGGATCATGAATGATTTGCGCAAACATAAACGCATTTCGGTTGATCAAGGGCGTGTTTCCCTTCAGAATCAAACTTAGCATTTAATCTTCCGCGTCTTCAGTCACTCATATGTCGGGAGTAAATGACTACTGTTATGTTCATTAATACAGTCAACAACAAAACACCTCAATCTCTTAGGAGTCTTGCTTGTCTCTGTCTGATGACGGCTCACTCAGGGCGGGACACTAGTTCAGTTTGTGTGACACGCTGTCAATCAACTATTGTGGGAGTGGCCTCTGTCGGTGTGACGCCACACCCACATGCATTTGAGAATGGCTTGATTTCAAAAGGGGCAACTTTTTCTTCTTTTAATTAAATAAAAATACTTGTGGATCTTTATCATTGTAGGGTGGTTGTGGGCGGCGCGGCAGCGTGTAGCAGGGTAGTTTTGGCGCCAAGTCTATTTTTTCTGGGCCGCTTATACTCTGAACTTAAGTGACAGTGCGTTGTTCTTGATCTTAACTGATGATCTAGCTAAAAGATATAGTGCTTGTGACAGATAATGTGTCGAAGATGATCTTTGCAGCTCAATTCGGAACATTCCCTCACGTTAAATGCTTCGTGCATACAGTGAATCTGACATTGCAGCGCACGCTAAAAGTGGCCGCGCTCTCCCAGCTTTTGGCCAAAATCCGCCAAATATTAACATTTCTCAGGCTCCATCGCAGCACCACAGCCACAGTCTAAAAGTCAAACAGCAATGTCTTTGCTTGAGAAATCTGACAACTGAAGCTGATAACTGATTTCAGAAGAGAGCAATCCGACAGTGTCTCCCATTGCTCCTCTAAATGCTAATTTGGTTTATAAATTATAATTTCATGTTTATACATTTGTTCAAGAAGTGTGTTTTCATTGAGAAGGTAAAATTTAAGTTTTAGTTGATATATCTGACTGTTTGTGTTTATTAAAATTATAACATGTGAATTAAAATTGAAAATTGAGTATGCAGTGCATCGTGATGCATCGAGATATTGTATTGAACCAAATCGATGACATAATAATCGTAATCGAACCGAACCGTGAGACCAGTGTAGGTTCACACCCCTACTGTAAAGGATAAATGTAAACGCAAAACGTTGTTGCAACACGTATGCCTGAGACGGAGAGTGACTAATAACTGAGTAATCTCACAAATTGTCTCTTTCTCCCTCATGACAAACGTTCAGAAATAAGCAGGCTAGGAAAAGTTAATGCCAATTTGCTCTGTCTGGCACGGAGGAAATGCATCACAAAGTGATCGATTGATTTCCTAACAGTGCTGAGTGTGAAGGGTGTTAAGAGTCCACAGCAAGCAGCCAGGTCTTGACATGCAGCAGAGAGCGAGGCAGGCAGACAGCTAACAACAACTAATAATGGCCGTTTTCACTTGCCTTGGGCTCGGGATCAATGCTAATGACTGGTTCTTGGCTGCCATGCTTTAAGGCTCTAGATGTCCTAATTTCACAATGTGTAACTTCATTAGCTATTCCCAAAGCACCCGGGGGTAATGGATGAAAGCGTAAACACTGCACCAGCGCTCGGATACTGAGAAGCTGTTTTTAAAATCAATGTGTGTGTGTTGGCAAAGCAGACGCCAGCGATGCTGGCCTTCATACTGCTGTGTTGTGAACTGTTTTTGGTGTAACAGCTGTTCTTGACATTAAAGCAACGATCACAGTGCATCCCTGTCACTCTAAACGCCATGCTACTGATGGGACTTCACCCTGAGCTCTGATCTGAGATCAGTGTGGTTAGTTCAGCTCATAGGCCTATATAATCTGTAATTGCCGCAGCTGTCAGGTTGTTAATTAGTGGTGCAACAACTGATGCTTTAAAATGAAAACTGCAATACAGTATTTTACCACTAACAGACTACAGTATAAGAATAAGGATAAGAAGGGCTGTTCTAGCACTTTCTGATTGACAATTTACATCCTTAGGTGCAATCTGGAGCTGGTGGGGGTTTTTTTTAATCATAATTACTATTGTGAGTTTTCTGTTTAATTGTAATTTTGTTTTTTCTGAGTAAAAAAATAAATTAATTTTTTTATGATATACAGAAGACACCCACTAAAATGTCATTGTGCCACAATCTTGTCAGGCATATTTACCCCAAAAATCTATTTCTGACATTACTTTCACCCCAAATACTAATTAGTTGTGATTTTACATTTTAAAATGTGCCACTGCCCTAGGTTTTTTACTCCTCTAAAACACAATAAAATGTAATATGCTTCTTTATTCTTTTACTTATTTTAATATGTACAAGTTATAATTAGCATGTTTAAATTTTTTAAGTAATATTGTTATACTATATGACAGTGTAACATTAAGTTAAGTGACTGGTTTTTGTCTTCCTTTTATAGAAAGGAAAATAAATGAGTGAAATCGAGGCTGTTTCTCAACTGTGGTGAAAACACATTCTTCTCAGATTACTCTATGTAGGCATGTTTTCTCAACTGGCTTCAACACTTGCCTGTTTTAACTTGCTTTTTCCCACATAGTCCTTTTCATCAGGCACTGGTGAGCTTGAATCATGTCATCCTGATTTAAAATATCTCGCTTTTCAGACTTCCCTTTTTTCCCCCCCACAGGAAACCTCGTCCTGTTTCCCAGCTGGTAGCCCAGCAAGTCACACAGCAGTTTGCTTCACCCACACAGCCCAAGAAAGAGAAAAAAGAAAAGACGGAGAAGGACAAGAACGAGAGGGAACCGACACTGAAAAAGAACAGCCACAAGAAAATGAGGTGAAGTGTTGTGATACGGTCCCTGTGTTCATAAGTTCACTGAGTAGTTCCTACTCCCCAAAGAAATGAAGTGGCTGTCTTTTGCATTTTACATTGCAGGTAGCTAGCTCGGGAAAATTTCATGTATTGTTGGCTCTCTATGTGGAAACTATTTGAATCTAAATTATGCTTCATCTGCCACAAAGCACAAACACTTTTTGTTACCTTTAATGACAAAGCTCTTACAAATACTTGTTACAAAGTTTGGTGTCAGTATCATTAATACTTCTATTCAGCAAGGATACATTAAATTAATAAATAATTTATAATGTTATTATTGCTATTTCAAATAAAATGCTTTTCTTTTCAACAAACAATACTGAAAAAAAAAAAATGCATCAGTGTCCACAAAAATATTAAGCAGCACAACTTAGAATAACAAAAATAATAATAAAAGTTTCTGGAGCACCAAATCAGTATGTTAGAATGATTTCTGAAGGAAAAAAGAAAGTGTAAACTGCTTTGCCAACACTTTGCAATAGAGTATCATTTGTTAGCATTAGTTAATGTATTAACTAACGTGAACAGACAATGGACAATACATTTATTACAGTATTAATTCATCTTTGTTAATGTTAGTTCAGAGTGCATTAACTAATGTAGACAAACACAATTTGTGATTTTTAATAATACTTTAGTAAATGCTAAAAATTAGCATTAATTAAGGTTAATTAATTCTGTAAAAGCATTGTTCATTCTTAGTTTGTTAACTGATAAATCACATTGTGAAGTGTTACCCTTTATTTTTAATAGTAGTTTTACAATATTAGTGTTATATTTACTGTACGTACTGTTTTGTGTGTATTTACTAGGGCCGGGTCTTGATTAAAAAAATTAATCTAATTAATTAGAGGCTTTGTAATTAATTAATCGAAATTAATCGCATATAAATATTTGACCTGAGAACAGTGAGAAGTAAGTTTTTTTTCATATGGATTTTTAGTATACCATTGAATAAGAACTGAATACATAAGCTTAAGCAACAAAATATTGTTTATTTTTGTTCAACCAAGTCCAACATATACTACACACAGCCGTTGTTCACCGACGAGCTGCGCAAAACCGTGTTCATTATCAGCGTGGCTCAATGTGAAATCACGTACGTGATGGCATTTACCGCTGATTACAGGACCGTGTTTACTCCCAAAACAGATCAACCGATTGGGATCGGGACATCCCTATTCAGAACATTAGAAGCGCTAGTTGGTGCTCTAGTATAATCAGTCCGTCGAAACTCATCCAGTGAGAAACGTTCCGCGGTGCAAAAATAAGTGCAATTAAAATGCATTAAAAAAATTAACGCGTTATTTTTGTGTAATTAATTTAAATGAATGCATTAAAGTCCCGGCCCTAGTATTTACCAAACATTATATGTAGTATGTATGCCATTTAGTCGCTCGTGTTGTTGGGCAGAGTTTTGTTCAAATACAAATTTCCATATGTCACAAAGTCTTCAGATCAATGTTTCTGATGTTCTAAATCATCTCTTTTGATTATTAGTTTGGTTCATGCCTTTTTTTTTTGTCAATGAAGAAAAGGAAAATACTTGCAAAGCCAAGACTGCCATGCTCCCTTTCATGCTCTATTATACGAGCAATTAAAGTCAACTTTATTTATATAACAAGCCATTCTATTTTATATAACACAGATACAAATCTTCAAAGGAGCTTCACGGTAATAAACAGTTAAATTACAGTGTTAATGTTGCTAAATGCATCAATTACGAAACTATTTAAATTTCAGCCACTCTACAGAAGACATCTCAGTGCAGCTCAGTTTAGTTCGGTGTCCATGTTGTCAAGTTCATCAATTATGAAATGCTATAGAGAAGCTCTACAGAAGAAAATGTGTCGTTATTCGGATCAAGTGATGTCTATCTAGCATGTCTGATCTCATCTGCTCTTTGCTCCCTATCCTGCAGGCCCAGGTTAAAAAATGTGGACCGGAGCAGCGCACAACATCTGGAAGTGACAGTGGGAGATCTGACGGTTATCATAACAGACTTTAAGGAAAAAACTAAGCCCTCCTCCAGTTCATCCTCCAGCGCAGCATCTGGAGACCACCACAGCCAGAGCGGATCCAACTCAGACAACACAGAGAAGGGGATCTCCAGATCCTCGTCTCCGCGAGGGGAGGGTTCCTCACTCAATGGGGAATCTCACTAGGAACCCCTGGATTACGAACAATACTTCCAGTCTCCTGCACCTAATATATCCATTTCAAACGAACAGTCACAGGAGCGCTTTTATGTATGCCAAGACTTACCGATAAGCAGATTTAACCCAGCAATATAAGCCATCTCTCACTACTACCACAGTTATAAAAATCAGAAACATAGGACTCCACCACAATACACTCGACCTGGTTTGTTACAATGCCCAGTAGGTCAGCTTAAGATAAACTGTAGGCTATTTTGAATTTTGACAGTTTAATTTCTATAGCATGTGGTAGTATTATGAATCAGATATGTGTTGTCTGTTTGGATTTGGACATTGACACCCATTCTCGTTCTCTTCATTACCACATAATTTCCTAAACCATTTGTTTTTTCTTCTTCTGTAATTTCTGCAACAGCTCCTATTACCCTTACCATTACACAATTAGCCCTGGGGCTTCAAAAAAATTCAACTGGAACATTACGAACTTCTTTGCTTCTACATTAATGACATGTCAGTTGCAATTGTAACTTCAGTATACTTTAAATGCATTACATGATGGGCGCTAAGCCCTCTGTGAATAACTGTGACCCAAACAGGACTACTCTTCTCAATGGTTTGTTGCACCTGTTGGTACTTTTTATATGGTTTTATGAGATGCAGAAATTAATTGTTTAATTTGTTCTTGTTCATGCTGTTTTTATTTGAAACTTGTCATAGATTGCATCACTTGTGCGGCTAGTTCTACCAGCACTGTTTTGTGTTAGATTGTCTTGATATAATTCTGTTAATTTCACAAGAAACATAACATTTATGACTAAAAATGACAAATGTATTTGTAAGATGTTGAATCCCCCCCTCCCCTCCTTTACGATGAACGGTGGTATATAAATATATTGCAGTATAGGAAATATCTCTTAATAAAATTTAAGATTTAGAATCCCGTGGTCAAGTAAAAGTTATTTTCAGGGAGTCATTATCGAATTTTGGTTGTTTTTGTGGCAAAATGTCTTTTCGGTCATGTCTTTGAAATGCACATAATGTTCACTGTGGGTCTTCAAAGTGTTGTGGTTTTTACCTCACCGTGAGGAGTGATGCAACATGTGGCATTCTGGTTGAGTCAGAGACAAGGAAGAGTATTGTTTCTTACTAAACAGCTCCCAGCAGTGTCTTAACACAATACGACAATCCATTTCTCAGTAGAAATTGAATTATACAGCAGAAAACATTCCTCTCCTTTTACCTCTGATTAAAATAAAAAGCAGAGAGCATGTTTTGTTGTTTAAAAAGAACACCAAGTCCAGATTCTCTATGCCCCCTACACGCACTCTTAAAATATTGAATGAATATTAATAATTTTAGTCTACATGTATGGCTGTTGCTTTTGATATGTATTCATCTAAACATATTAGTGAATATTTTAAAGACACTACTACTTATTTAGTTATTTAAGGCAAGCTTTCGTTTACTAGTAGGTAAGGTACTAAGAATTAATTAACCTTCCCATCCTGGCAATGGCTAATCATAATAATTAAATAAATAAATAAAAAAGTAAGATTAAAATTGCATGATGTAACAATTGCCATTTATGAATAATAATTTAATTTAGTGTCACATTCTGTAAAATCCATCTGTATTACTTTTGTCCTGAGGATGAAAGTTGTCGAGTTAGTACTAATGTGTAACTAAAGAGCGCTTCACAGAAATTAGGTGCTGTTTGTTGCATTTTTTTTCCTTTCGTTTTGTTAATTATTTATTTTAAAAAATTTATATATTTCACACCTATTTTTTTCTTTAATAGCTTTATTACGTTTTTCTCTGCTCTCTGCCCATGCGAATCACTTATGCTGCTTTTTGCTTGTATAAAATTAATCCCTGAAAACGAATTTTATTTTTATTTTTCATGGGTCACAGCCATGCAATTCAGATTTAAGTGTAATTAAATTTAACAATCTTGTTGGTTAATAATGGCTTAACGACAGAAATAAAAGAACCGAAATTAATATTCCTAATTTCAATGGAGTCTAATATAACATCAGGAAAAATAATTAATTTAGTTAGGCATATAACCCCGGCCCACCCTGCATCTCCTATCTGGAGCTGAGCCTGGCTGTTGGTAAATTAAAGGGTTTGTCATAGCAGGGGTCTTTCTCAGGAAAAACTTGTAGTTGGGGGATGGTGGTGGTCGTTAGTTGATAGGGTGACTGACTCATTTGTGCGAATCGGTTCCTGCGAACAGATAATTTCAAACGACTCTTTGGGTAATTACGTCATTTTGTGGTCTCTGACAGCCTGGCATAGTTTTTGCATGTTCAAAAATGTTCCAGTTATTATAATTTGTGACCATGGACCACAAAACCAGTCACAAGCAGCACGGTTATATTTGTAACAACAACCAACAACACATTGCATAGGTCATGATCTAGGATATTAAGTAAAGATAATTAGTTAATAATAAATAAAAAAAAAAAAGATATTCAGTAAATCAAGATATGGTCCTATTTTTACAAACCATTAATCAGTGGAAAGCCTTATATATAGTAACCAATTTCAGTTAATAAATGTTTAGCAAGAATGTTATTTATATGTATACAAAAAACTATATGTATGCAATCACATTTTTTCTATTCTAAACACATTTACAGAATACATTTTAGTTGCAACGTCTGCTATCCGTCATGTGAATCGGTTCAGTTGAGTCTTGGAAAAGATCCGACTCAAAAGAACGATTCGTTCACGAACCGGACATGCTAGTGGTGGTCATTAGTGGGCGAGTACACACATCAGTGTACTCTTTTCGAGAAAATCAGTATCCGTGTTTTGTAGAATGCGTATATATCTTCGTACATTTAGTTTGTGCATAATTATAGCGCTTCTGTCTTTAGTATTTTTGTTCAGTAAACATGATGCTGGAAGTTTTTCGGCCGTTTTAAAGCAAGTTAGGGCGCCGCTGGAGCAGCCATCCGCCGAGAAGAACTCAAATGGAGAAAAATCAAAACAACGAGCCTCGTCGAGCACATCACACAGACCGCGGTAATTCAGATTTGTTTCATTCATGTTCTTTAAAGACGATGTTTGTTTGGCTGGATTTACTTAAGTGATGTTTAATATTTTTGTGCGTTCGCCTTTTAAGAATGTATGAAATCTAGCTTGCGCCGTTGTCACAATATGAGGGGAAAATCAAAGTGAGACATTCAGTGTAAGTTTATGCCGCAGCTATAGCCAGTTTAGGTTATCTTTATTATTATTCGCACAGAAGTATCGTTACAGGAAACGTGAACACATGAAAGCAAAACGATGAGCATGACAACAGCCTGTGAAATTCCGCACGGACTCGAGAGAACTGTTTATATTGGAGGGTGTTTACACCTAACTTACCTGTAACGTGCTGATTCATTGTCAAGGGAGAGCTCTGGCATGTGGAGAACATTGCGGAGACGTTGAGCAGTGATGCAACAGACCACAAACTGACAAATCACGCCAAATCAAACTCACACACACCTGTGTTTCAGCTGATAGGCTCAGATTAAAGGCAAATGGGTGATTTGGTCTTGAATTTCTCATAAATATATATATATATATATATATATATGTGTGTGTGTGTGTGTGTGTGTAAAAATGAGTTTTTTCAATTTTAGAAGAAAAACAGGAATACGTTTTTTACAAAAATAAGTGCATATGCTGTGTTGGTAGTAATTATTATGCTAATAGCTAAATTTTGTGAGATTGCTGCTGTGATTGTAATGTTGCAGGACATGATGCTGCGTTTGTTTGTCCTTTCTGCTTCAACAGCTCACAGTGAAGATCTGAAACCCCATAGAGAACAACACACACACACACACACGTCACTCAGTATGCCTACACACGTGATGTTCATTGACTAAATTTAAAAATATGACACAAGATCCAGTTTACTTGGAAGATATATATATATATATATATATATAGCAGCACTTACCTGTGTTGTTTTTGCTCATTGTCATGGTTGACTTACTGAATTTAATTGCCTTTCCTGAGAAGTGTGTAATTGCATTAGTATCAGAAAGTAAGCTAGAAGACCACATGCTTTACTATTGGGACTTCCGTTTTAAGAGAGCATATACTGCTTATATAATGAAGAAACAAAAGCCTTTTTTCATATATTTCCCGCCACAGATAAACAAACAAACAAACAAACATTGTATTTCAGACTTCAGCAGTGATGTAGTGTCTTGTTACATTGGGTCATTTGTTACCATAGATGGTTACCACAATATAGTCCATTCTTTTTTTTTTATTGTCTGTTGTGAAATGTTCAGCAATGACAGAGACAATGGATGTTATGTCACATCAGTTAACTTATAACACTTCACTAAATGTGGCTGAACTTGTTCCATTGCATTAGGGGATAAGTTTTCTTTCTAGAATTTGTTGTGTGCCAGTTGGTGGCCAAAAAAGCTAACTACAAAGGTACTACTATTACTAAAGATCCCATAAGACTTTTAAAATCATGGGTAGATGCTCTTCAAACCTTTTGAACATTCTCAACCTTCACAACTAAAATGATCAATTTGGCCATTACAACCATTGAAACATGCTAATTCTGCCAGTAGTCATTATATTTTGTTCTGTTTTATCTTTGATTGGCTACAATGCAAACTAGTTGCATGACCAGTCTAACAGAGAAATGTGCAAGCAGTAATGCCTTCTTAACAGTTTAGCAGCAAATCAGCAAATACTGTGCACACATTGCTTACCTATTTAATATTTACAGAATTACCTGTTTTTTATGCATGTTCAAGAGTCTTAAAAGCAGCATAAAATCAATCTGTCTCAAGACACCACAACAGGTACAGATCTGTAACATTGATCAGAATTGAGCATCAAGCATTTATCAGAAATGAGTTTGCACAAAATAAAGTAAAGTTAGTTAAATCTTGCTCAACATCTTTTTTTCCCGGTTCTGTCAGTTCATCTTGTGCTGACAACTTTACAGTCTATGAAATGGAAATCTGTTAACGTGTGGCTGGTGTGAAGAACACAAACACATATTTTGCACTCCACATAGACTTCTAAAAACAGCAGCACCGAAATTGACTTCACCAGCCAATTTCTCTGTCTAGGCCAGTTTGATGAGGTGCGATCTGGATGTGATCTCTGGTAGATTGAGAGGCCTGTGGTTTTGCAAAAATCATGCATTAGACAAGCAAGTTAATGCACTTGTAATTTAAGATTTACTTTTTGCAGACTACTCATCTTTTCATTGTGTTTCAATATTATAATAGTGAAGGCATTAACAGTGAGACTTATTACCAGTTTCCACAGTGTGACAATCAGTCTGTCTGTGACGAATGAGGACGAAGGCAGTGTAATCTATTTGCAGGGTATTTATTGCACAAGTGCACGGGCAGTGTAAACAGGGTATATTTAACACCAGCGAACAGTAGTAGCGGAGACAAGACAGAGACAAATCCAAAATACCAGAATCCGAGAATCGAGAACCAGGAAACAGGCAAGGTCAGTAACGAGAAATCTGAAAAACAATCAAACACGGAGAAAACACTTTACAAGGATGGGTCTAGACAAACAAATCAGTACTTATACAGGTCGAGCTAATGATTGACTGATTGAATGATTAACCTTACAAGTAACAGCTGAGGGAGAGAGGGGCATACTGGGAAATGGAGTCCAGAAGAAACAGACATGAAACATATCGTGTTCATAGAAAGCCGAAGTGCCAACAGCAGTCTTTGACTGGCAGCTCCAGCTGGGCGTGACACTGTCCTTCTGCATGGCCCAGGTGTGACTAATTATTTTGAAGATGTTGGAAACAAAAGGGATTTCCTAACACCATCTGTCTCATAATCCCAGTGGTGTGCATGCTAAGACCTTGGCAGGAGAGTAATTAACTGATCATATCACAAAAAACCCCAGACATTTCCCCAACTGCTTTAGATATGACCTCACACGCTCTTGATTTGTTGCATTCATCAGAGTACTTTATTTTGTGCTTTTCAGACCTGACATTATTAGTGTCTAATAATTAGTTATTAGCTCAAACTGAGTGTCAGTGTATTGTATTTGATCAAACTTGTGATTATTTTCTCCTGGTGGACAATAAAAAAGGTGGAATAAATCTCTAAGATTTTATTAGATTTTATTAGAATACTTTATGGGCCCAATATGTAACAGCCAATAGTCATGCTAATAAGCAACTAATAGTGAGAAAGGCTTCCTAAAGTGTTACAATAAATTTGTATTAATTAGGTTTTCATATATTTAATTAATTCAGTTAGACAGTTGTTGTTAAACAATTTTTATTTTTACTGTTCATTTATATGAAGTTCAGTAGTTCTACATTGTCTAAATGGTTATACTTAAGTAAATAGTACATACATAATTTAATTTGTACACATCCAGGGATTTATACACAACAAACTAGGTCAATGGGTTGAGCCAACAAAGAAACACCATGAAATGAGTCAAACACCAAGGCAACAAACAAGTTAGGCGGAGTCCATAAATGAAAACAGACAAAAAGACACACACACACACACACACACACAGTTCGCTGGGCACTGGAGTGCCATCCAGTGTCCTGAGCTGGCCCATCCAGCTGATCATGACAAAAAATTTGAGTAATTTTTATTTTGTCAAGGCCAGTGTTGGGTAAGTTTTATATATATATATATATATATATATATATATATATATAAAATCACTACAAATAATTAATTTCTTTTTCAAATTGTAATTTAATTAGAAAACTGCATTAAAAAAGTTATTTACATGTTTAATTACATTTAAATAATTACATTTATTTCAAGTTAATTTCTAGTTTGCTTTAGTAGTATTTATATTTACGCTTTAAAATCTACAAGCTCAAATTGAGTAACATTATAGAATTTCCTTTATTCAAATGATTACCTAAAGCTTTTTCATATAGAATTTACATTTTGTTTTCTTGTAGAATACTTCACCACAGAATCATTTTGAAAAATGATATGGTTGCTCTTTTCCAGAAACAATATTTTTTAATGTTTGAACGCTTAGCACAGACTTTAATGGTGCTTTTAATTTATATAGTTTCTTTTTGAAGCTTGAATGCTCTAGTCCCCATTTTATTGTAACTGCAATAAGAATAGATGAACTGTGTTACCCAGAAGCATATCTACAGGTTTGTTTCATTTGTGCTAAAATATTGAGCTTACATGCTGTGTGCCATGTGATCAAGTTTGCGGCTTCAAGTGACCTGATTTTAGGACAGCAGTACTGTACATTGTAGATGTGCTATCGCATAACTTTTAAAGAGGAAAGAAAGCCTGTGCCTTGGACACACAGCACTCACTGAGTCACAGATAAACCTGCAGTATGATTCAGCAGTCTGTTCATTTCTCAGAACATTGGGAACAATGTGTTTTTACATATTAGATTAGAACCCATCTGAAACATGACAAAATATACTTTAATAAGCCTGTGCTCAGATGGATTTTTTTCCCTGTGCATTTGAGGAAAGGACACAGGAAAGTGCTGGTCCAGCAGTTGCATTAGGAGAGGTGGCACGTTTGCACTGCAGCATGATGCAGTGTCTGCGCAGAGCCGGCATCTTTGGTTTCTTCCTACCAGCAAAAAAAAAATTAAATGGAACCAATTCGATCCAGCAGTGCCCCTCAAAGTGCTTACGCAGAGAAAGAGACCCTGAGCGCTGCTGCATTGCAGTGGATGCGCTGCAGTGGCCCTGCACTGCTATTTTTAGGTAGAATTTATTTTAAGATTCACTGCGTCTTGCAGGTATTCTCACAGACAGTGACTCCACCATATTGGACTAAACCTGCAAACATTGCATTGTGGTAGTAGACATGAAACACTTTTGTCTAATTGTCTAATCAGTTTATTGTTATTATACATGCCGCTGTTATGAGCATATAATAATCAAAAGCATATGAAATATTTGTATTTTCAAATATCAATTTGTTGCACCACAGGACCTGGTGTAAGTTATTTGCTGCATTCATTTTAGTGCCTAAACTTATTTCAGACTGTTTAGAGCTGTTTACAGCACAACTGAACTGTGTTTTTGTCATTAAATCATTATTTTCTTGTTTATCCCTTATAAAACAGCTTTGCAATAATCTGTACAAAAGTGCTATATAAATACAAGCTTGGCTTGACTTTTTATTTTCATATTAATTTGAAACAAAAATCTCAATGGAAAGTCCATGGAAAGTCAAGTTTTATATCAACTCAATTTCAGCAACCACTTCTACTTAACTAAATCTTAGGAATCTTCCTGGTAATTTCTTCCTTTATGACCAGGTCAGTGTTCATTAACATGTCAAAAGACTCAAGTACAAGCATGAAGGTTACACAGCAATTGTACTTCCTCTCCTCTGCTCATCACTCATGTTTATTTGTAGCATCTTGACTGTTTGCTGCCAGACTGTGGCTGCATTGAGATGTGCTCATACGTGAGTTGAATGATTTGGCTTATGTCTCTCACCTTGAAAAGACTCAAATGCATTCCTGCTGTTTTGCTGACAGTTTCACTTTGCCTTGGTGACTGTCACTGTGAGTGCAGGATGCCAAAATGTCAATATCGCATGAATAGTGTCTATTTAAAATCTTGCCATTCTGCTTACAGTCTTTTGTTTTGCCATTTTCTTTCATGTGTTGGCGGTCAGTCGTATGCAAATGCACGTCGCTTTCCCATCCTCAGAAAACACTGAATGTTGTTGCGATGTGACAGATGAAAAAATGTGCCTGATCACTAATGCTGCAGGTTTAATGGGAGTGAAAAATGGCAATTAGATTAACGGGACAAAAGCAATCTGTTACGCTGTCAATTATTCATGCAGTGCTGGTTGTCTCAAACATCAGCAGTTAGGATGCTAAAGATTGAATTACATTGAGCTCAAAGGCAGAATGTCTCCTGCTTCAGTGGTCACCTGATGGGGTCTGTGACCTACGAAACTAACTCGATTATCTGCCAGGATGAAGGCTGAGTTTTATTCTAATATGCTCATCTTCATACCAGCAGCCTCAAAATATCCCCAGCCTTCAGTGGCTGATGTCCTGTATCGACAGTGAAAAGGGGAAGTCAGGACAGCCGGATGTGGCCACACATTCCATCCAGTAAATGAGAGTAACTTGATGTCAGAGGTGGTTAGAGGCGGCTATCGATATTTCTTGGTGGAATCGGTTTGGCCTTAAATACATAAAATAGAGCCATTAGTATGTGAAGTCATGAAGTAACTTTAGGAGATTCTCGGTCAGTCACGCAGGGAATCAGTGGAGCTCATGATAAGGCTGTCATCTGTTTTTTCCTAGTAATGGTGACAGATACCGAAGAATTGCATGTGTGTGTGTGTTTATGCTGCATTGTGGGGAACAAATGTCTCCACATGGACAATAAAATCAGAATTTGTAAAAAAAGTGTTCGAGACAATATGATTAAAAATAGTCAATTACGTTTATCTGAAAGTGTAACAAAAGTATTCTAACCTAAAAAACGGAGAGCTCTTGGTGCAGCTTGTCGATTCAGAGGTCAGCAAAGAAGCGCTCATATCAGTTATTTAAGTTATAATTTTAAAACTAGAAATATTTTTTCACAAAAACCCAGCAACCTGCTTCAGAGGACATGTGATAACCTCTCAAAGGCATATAGGTTAGTTTTACAACACAGTACTTCCGGATATATACGATTTACTGAGCTTCAAAATCATGGCCGCTATTCACAAGCATTTCCAAGCTTGCAAGAGCCAGGATAATTTTTTTAAAAACTCAGACTGTGTTTGTCTGAAAGAAGAAAGTCATCCAGCTAGGATGGCTTGGGGGTGGGTACAATATGCCATAATTTAAATTTTCGGGTGAGCTATTCCTTGTTAAGAAACAGTCATGAAAGTTTACTCTTAAGCAACCTTTTATTTAATGGATTATTTAAAAGTAAAGTTTTTAAAAATATATAGTTTCAAGAATTGAAGTGGGCTATTGAAGTACACTTTCTGTACTGTTGAGGGTTGGCCAAATTGTGACGAATTTGATTATTCAGTGCAGCATTGATGACGCATTAGCAAAATGTGACGTGTGCAGTGAGCTGGTGTAGAGGTGCTCAGTTAAAAATGTTGATGAGCAGGGACTTTGCAGACCGGTGTGGCTGGAGGAAGTGCAGAGGAAGGCAGTAGATTTGTCATCCCAGTGGTTGTCGACAAACAGGAGTGATGCGCTTTCATATATCCAGGTTTTATCGAAATGTTACAGGTACGGAGTGATATTATTTGATGCTGTTCATATTTCTAGAACTGGTGTAAAATTTCTGCAATTGACTTTGAGTTTGAAACTGTCACATGCGTAAAATGAAATCACGGCATTGCATGCATGATAGTGCTGCTTTGTAAAGGGCTATATTTGAACAGAAACATAATTATTTAAATGTTGTGTCTTTGACTCTGTGTAGATTTGCAGTGAAGTAACTGTTTGTTTGAGAAATATGTGATGAGTTTGTATTTAGTTCAGTCTCAACAGATGTTCCTTGATGGCCTTCTCCTACTCGTCTTATAATTAGCAGATATTTTGTGAAGGTCATTTGAATCAGACCATGCTCAGACACTTGATCTTAAATTAATGTTGGTCTAAACTAATTGTGCTGTGCATTGAAGCTTTAACATAACTTGCTGTGCATAGAACTTCTAACACATTAAAATCTGTCTTTCTGTATTGCAAATATCATGTCATTTTATAAGAAGATCTTTCCTGTGGGCAAGCTTTACTCTTAACATTGTATAATTAAAAGCTTTGCAGCATATGTGGGCTTGCTTTCTTTATTTGCAATAAAACACTGTTAGTGTTCATAGAAGCTCTAAACTTCTCATGCTTCTCATACAAGCTCTAGCATAACTTTCTGCACCTCATCATTGATTTTCTGCCGTAAAACTGTTGTCTGCTCAGTGCACTTATGTGTTGTGTTGATGTGTGCAGCGGCCACCAGTACCACACCCTCAGCCAAGACCTCCAGTCATGTGACGCGCTGCAGCGAGAATGAGAGAAACTACTGTGTGAATGGTGGCGACTGCTTCAAATTGGAGGTCCCACCCGGGAACATCAGACGCCTATGCAGGTACAGCTACTCGTCTGAACTTGTTTAACATAGAGAGTCCCAGAGCCATTGTATTGTAATCGTGTTTTAGTCATTTTAGTTGAGGTTTGTCATTTCCCGCAAAGACACAGGAGAGGTAATGCCTCCTCAAATTATTAAATGAGACAATATCCTAAATAAATCAATATATCACTCTTTTAAAAAAGGCCCTGTTCACCAGCTATTGAAGCTGAAGTGGGTGGCACTGTCTCTCAAAAAAGTAACAGGGTCATGCATTGAACCTGCGTTTTAGCTCCACTCAAAGGGTGTTTCATTTTAAAACTGTTGTGAAACATTTAGTAAGGTACGTCATAATGGTGTTGCAGAAATGTATTTAGAAGCACATATTTCAAGTGAGCTTGAGCTGGGGAATTGCAAACAAATGGGGAAAAGTCATGTGAGAGATGGCAGTGCCTCCTAAACCACTTTAAATGTTTGACACTTAGTTATGATTATTTTTAACTAGTCAACTTGAAAATGTAACTACAACATGATTCAAGTAACTTTTTTCTTTATTAAGTCTCTTGTTAAGAAATTTCTATTCCAAGTGAAGCACACAGAAAGTTGAAGTTGAAGAAACAAATCACTACTAAATCACTACATCTCAAATCACTACTAAAAACTACATCTTTTTATGTTTAGAAATAATACAAAGAAAATGCTATTTAAAAAATTTAAGAAGTCAAGTTAGACACCATTTTTAACTATAACTGTTCTGTAAAAACAATGAACAGCAGCTTTCAGTCTGTCACCATGATGCAAACATGATAATCTTGTGCGCTGACATGTGGTTGGATCATTCTTTTCTCATATGTTGTCATTGGTATATTGTCAAAGTGTCTAATTGTAGTGTTTGGTAATGTTTCTGATTCTGAATGTTTCTGTAACAATAAAAATATTTCTGAAAAAATTGCAAAACAGTACATTTGAATTAACCTATAAAATCAAAAAATTGCCCAGCCATTGTCCTCAATAAGTAAATACAATGATTTTAATGGGAAGACTAATTGAAAAGTAAACAGTGTTTTATCACATAAAAATAAAACTGGCAAATCTAAAGGTACATCTATGTGTCTGTGAAAATTTTTAAACCTGCCATATTTACTGAGCTTTGATGACTGATAATGCGAAAATATTCTGAATATTAAAAATAACAGCTGTTGTATTGTATTGTATGTAAATATTTATTGATTTAACTTGAAATATGTGGTAACATTAAGCATACCTGGAACATCAATTTACATTGGATTAAATAAAAGCATTAAAGGCAATGAGGACTTTGCCAAACTCATTGCAGATCATATACTGCTAACAAAGGTTTTTTACGTGCATGACTCTGGGGTATTCATGCTCTTACTGTCCAATTCTGTGAATAAGCACAAAGCCTAATGCTTAAGTCAGGACTCTGTTCTCATCAGTAACCACTGCAGTCAAGAGGAGCTTCTCTCTGTCTCTCTCTTTACTGTAAATGCAGTAGCAGACAGACAGCAGCGCTCCTCTTGGACTGTAGATCTCTTTCCGTTTCTGCCGTCCATCAGGGGCCACATAATCCTTAACAAACATGTGAAATTATTGCCAAGTTAAAGTATCACTATTAGTGATTTGATTTGACTAAATAAGTATTAATGTTTAGTGTGTCCAGACATGAGAAGTGTGCTGGTACTTTATTAAGTTATCAGACACACTTACTGGATTTTAGAAGAAGTGAAAAAGTCCCAAAAAGAGTCCTCTTCCTGTCTAAGCACATTGAAGATGCGAGCCAAGCAATATCTAGAGACCAGAAGATCACAGGTAGACTTTTTTTATGTTGTACTAAAGAAATGCACTCAGAAATTCATATAAATCACCTAGAAACAACATAGCAACCACCCACAACTGCTCAGCATCAAAGCATAAAACATTTTTTGTTGGAAACAGTTGTGCTGCTTAAAGGTCAGTTTTCCACCCCAGAATTAAAATTTGGTCATTAATTACTCACCCTCATGTTGTTCCAGACCTATAAGACCTTCACTCATCTTCAGAACATCAATAAAGATTTTCTTTCAAAGAGCCATCTGACCACAGGAATACAATGAAATGATCCCAGATCCAGAAACATAGAAAAAAACATCAGTGGCTGTGACATCAGTGGCTCAACTTCAGATTTGCAACGCTAGGAGAATACTTTTTTTGAGCAAAGAAAGCAAAAATAATGGGTAACACTTTATAGTGTTTATAGTGAATTGTTTTAAAGTGTACAATTTCATATTTTTTTGCATCTTGAAATTAATAGTTCTGTATCGCTCTGTGTATTTTTTCAGTTAGGAAGATAACTGAGCCTTGAAATCTCCTTTGTACATTTAGATATGATTATAAGGCATTTATAGCTATATTTATAAACTCCTTACTAATGACTATTAATGTTGGAACAATGCTTTATAAAGAATGAACTGACTATTTACTAATGCTTAACTAATTATTCACAGCGTGTAGTTATTATAAAGTGTTACCAAATAACATAACTAACTTATTAACCATTCTTCTCTCCTGATTTGCATCTTCCACCATTTTAGAGACTATCGCAACACATACGCATGCTTTAACGTATTTGACATTATCAGCATTGTTCACATCCAGGGGAAAGCACGCGCAAGAAGATAATATGCAGTTGTTTACACCTAAAACTGATGTTCATGGCAAGGTTTATCCACCTTTTTCCTGCTCCCCATGATGCTTTGAGCTAATTATAGGCGTAACTTTCATTAACACTCTCTTAAAAATAATGGTGCTTCAACGATGCTTTAGAAGAATCTTTTTTGTTCCTTAATGAACCTTTAACATCTGAAGAAACTTTCTGTTGCACAAAATAGTCTTTGTGGCAAAAGAAAGTAGTACCGATTTTAAAAAGGTAAGAAACATATGGTTCTTTAAAGAACTTTCGATTAAAGGGTTCTTTGTGGAATTAAAATGGTTTCCTCTATGGCGTCCCTATGAAGAACTTTTTAAGCAGTGCACTGCAAGCAATCAGAAAAATCAACCTATAGATCATGTCACATTAATAAAGCCCATATTCAGTCAAAATGACAGATAAGGATAATTTCTAGCACAATTTTATGATTTGAAATAATTTGTTGCAGTCTTTTTGAGTGGAACTTCTCAAAACCAGTGCCTCCCATTATTTAAAACGCAGTAGGCTCATTAGGAAAAAGGTGCATAGAACAGGCCAGTCCACACAATATATGTTGTTAAATGAATCAATTCAGCTATGAAGAACGACTGAAAATGTGTTGGAGATTGGCTCTGTATGTTAGATTTTTTCAATGATATTCAAAAAGTCCCACCTGCGAATGGCACCTATATGTGTGAGAGAGTCTGTGTGGTGTTGTTGTGTAATGTTGTGTTGTGCTGTCTTCATCCTCTTTTTAACTCAGGTGCCTTCCCGGATACACAGGGAACCGCTGTCAAACCACAGACCCTGTGAGAGTCCACAAACGTATGTGCAAACATCCCCTTCACCCCCAAACACTCACGCCATCGCCGCTGTTTCCCGCTGCCTCGCCACCTCCGCCATTCAAAAGACATTCTCTCCATCAAAGTTTAACTGTTGTTTGGCTCTTGGAAGTGGAGACATTTGCGAGACGCTAAGCGGAAAACACCGGAGACCAGCATGTGTGCGGGGGACTTTTGGGTGTCAAACTCACTTCCTGTCTTCCTCTCTTTTCTCTCTGTGACTTCTGTCTTTCCCTCTCAGGTGCCCCAATGAGTTTACTGGTGATCGCTGCCAAAACTACGTAATGGCCAGCTTCTACAGTACGTCTATTTCCTCTTCCTGTCTGTGCTTGGATTGAAGCATGCTCAGTCAGCGCTTCCTCCTGTTGCTTTGTTTTTGTGTTCTCGATGGACAGGTTGTCAGACAGTGATCTAGTTATTTCGGGATTATGTTTTTTTTGTTTTCCAATATGTCTCTTTGCATGTTTAGTGTTTATTAATCTAGTTTTGTTCTGTTGGATGCTAGTTAGCTGACAATGGTTAGACATAGTTGATATTCATCTGGACATGTTAGCTATTAGGGCTTTCTCTGCTTTACATCCTCTTAGACTTAGACAAACAGACAAATCGAGCTCTGTCTGCAGACAAAATCAGTAATCAGCAATTGGCTCACAATATGTTGTAACAGTGACTTTACTCTCAGATTATCAACATGTATTTGAGCTACACTTCAAAATAAAGGTGCCTCAAAAGGTTCTTCACAGTGATGTTTTGTTCCACAAAGAACAATTCAGTCAAAGGTTCTTTAAAGAACTATCCCTTTCTAACCTGTTTATAATCTAAAGAATCTTCTTTCAACACAAAGAACCTTTTAAAAAAAACAGAAAGGTTCTTCAGATGTAAAAGCTCCCTTATGGTACCACTTAGACAAAAAGGTATGGCATCGTGAAGCAGCTTTATTTTTAAGATCGATAATTACATTCTGTATACAATAAGGCAAAAATTGCACCTTTCTCTGAGAATGACCCTATTAAAAATCAAGATTGACGCACTAAAATCACATACTTCAAAGTCTCTGAAGCAGATCTAAAGGACCGCTGCAGAAATCTATCAGAACACTATAAACAGACTTCAGATAAGAAGGTATTATGGAGCAGACAGAACATCTCCATTGATTTATCTAAAGTGCTAAAAAAAAGCAAATTTTACTGGAGATCTGCAGAAACAATCTATTCTTAGCTATTAATAGTGTTTGCTAATGTGTCCTTTATAACATGACCTTCATCAGTAGAGATGCTCTGGCTCAGTGTCTGGAACGCGTTTTATCACTGATCAACGACATGCAGAAAAGATCAGATCAGTCAACAGCTAAATATTTTTGGAACTAGTTTTCAGTTTACTGGGGAATCAATTTTGCTAGCATTATTTCTTTCAAATTTTGACTGGCTCAGGTATCAGACAAGCAGCAGCAGGTTTTCTTCTGGATGTTACAGATAGTTTAGGTGACCGTGATGTGCATGTGTTTAACAGCATGTTTATCTAAAACATGTGCTGGTGTGATGACATGAATAACTGAGTCTGACTGTGTCCATAGTAAAATGTGGAGGGTCGGTCTATATAATGATGTGAGCGCAGTGACATCTGCATGTGCATGTCCTTGTGTCATGATGACAATCAACCATGCAAGTCTGTATATAGAGATACGCATCGCTATATACATGTGGCAAACCATACATGTATCTCTAAATGAATTCCAAAAGCATTAACATGATGCATATTCATGGTGGGTTTAAAGTCAAACAGTATCGGATGAATGATTCCTTTTCCTATGTCTTGTGTGTCTGTGTGATGTACATGCTGTACTCTACATGCTGAAATGATTTCGGAGGTTGTTTGAGTTGGTGTTTGTGTGCAGTCAGTCAGATTTGACATCACCGCTCAACTGTTTTCTGTTTGTTTGTGTTTTGCTTTCTTTTCATCACCTTGTCTGCCTTGGCAGAACATCTTGGGATTGAATTTATGGGTATGAATTGTTCTTTCCTCCTAGTTTGCAGATTTGTAGGTCTAGAAGCTTGAGCCTGTTTCCTTCAACTTCAGCTGGTTTCCTTTTGCTTATGAAGGGATCAAACAGCCATAACAAGATGATTGGAGATTGACAACATTATTATTCTTCATTATATCAATGCACCGGACTTTAGATGGCTGCTCAGAGCCACTCTGCAGGTTTCTAGGTTTTTAGGAAAAAAAGTGTATAGCCGCATCACAGTGGCTGTGATGTGCAGGGGTGCATTAGCCCGCATGGTAGGAAGGATGTCTTTAATTATTCAAGAACTCTGATATATACTATTCGAAGCAGATATGTAAGGCTTTCTCTCTCATCCACACACACACACAGAGGCAGCTAAAATAATTCACACACAGTTAAGCTATGCAGAAGAGAAGCCGTACTTCAGTAGTTATGCTGTGTTTAGATCCCTTCAGTTTTGCCTTGCTTTTGCTTTGCCTTACCCTCTGTTTATGCATTCCTCTATCTTCAGCATGACATTGTATTTCTCACTTTCTTCCATGTTTTCTCTTATTTTTCTTCTTGTTCCTCAGTGTTTTATCAGTGTATGTTTGTAGTGATTTCCATTGTGTTGTGTGCATAAGGAATATGCTATACTTAGATATTTAAGATCTAAATCAAATGGGTGGTAGTGTTTGCTCACAGGCCTAAATAATGTTTTTGGTGACAGAAACCTACATTATTCTTTGAAATAAAGAACATGTAAAGTAAAAATAATCTAAATTTTAAGTCCTGATGACACTATATTGCACTCAGGAGTGTGTAAAGTTTTTTGAATGACATATATTTTGTGACATATCTTACCAACAATAGGCATGTTCAAATTTTAGTGGTGCTGCATAGACCGATTAATGTATGATTTCATCATAATCAGTCTTCTCAAAATTGAAAAACAATACCAGTCAAATTCAAACAAAAATTATAAATAATTATCTAAAATACAAGATAAACAAACACATTATGCAAAATAATGAAAAAAAAGAAAGAAAAGAAATATAAGCTTGTCAAGATAAATAAACATTAATGTAGAAGCCATTTCTTAAAGTGGTTTTAAAAGGGTTTTTCCAGACATTCAGTTGTGTGACTAAACTGTGAGTTTACACCACTACCAATTCATGTCTTTTTATTAAAGCCTTCAGCATCCATATCTACTGAACTTTCACGAAAATATAAATCAAAACAGACTAACAAATGAACAATATGACAAAAGAATACAACTTGCTGAATGCTTCGATAAATTCAGTCCGTCAGTGTTGTGATTAAACCTAATAATTTAATGAGATGCATGACTGAGCAATAAAGACATCCAAGGGGCCTCAGGCCCTGCAGAGTTTGCATTTCATGTAATTGTGATGACATGATGATTCTGAACTGACCTTGAATTAACACATCCCATTGTCTCCTCCCCTCTCAGCAAAACTACATCCTGAGATCAATAAACATCTGTGTGTCCTAGTAGCAGTAAACCCTAGCCTCTAATGAAATTCTCCAGCGTCACTTGAAACATACATGTGTGCTAGCTTCTGTTCTTACTTGGAAATCTGTTGACATAGTTATTATAAAAAACACAATTCCAAGTAAGAATGTGACAGGTGTGTGTGATGTGTGTGTTTTTCTCCTGGAAGCTTCAAAAGCAGTTTGTCCTCTCTTCCAGAAGCTGAGGAGCTCTATCAGAAACGCGTTTTGACTATAACAGGCATCTGCATCGCTCTTCTAGTTGTTGGCATCATGTGTGTGGTGGCTTACTGCAAAACAAAGTAATTCACTTTTTGAAATGTTTTAGTTTGTACTAATGTTTCACTCAAAAGCTAAAAGTTTTTGATAGCCATTGGGCATGATCTCCTGTAGTCTAAAAGCTGTTCGTGTTTTTGCACATGTAGGAAACAGAGGAAAAAGCTGCATGATCGTTTGCGGCAGAGTTTACGAGAACGAAACGCTGCGGCCAAAGGCCCTCAGCACCCTCCACCTGAAAACCTGCAGCTGGTAAATGTAAGTAACAATTAATTAAATCTTCTACTTTAACTTGCACAATAATACTTTCACAATAAATACAAAAAAATATATATACATAATAACTGAAGATGGTGCAGGCCAAATTATTTGCTTATTATCCCAACCCCTTATACATATGTATCTGACAAGCTTTCCTTTTTTCCTGGATTTGATAATACAAGATAAACAAAACAGTGACGTAAGACATTTACCAAGATGTACATACATAATTACAAACATAAATAATTACAAAAATACACATTCCGGATACTATGTGAGTGGTTTAAATATTGAAATAACATATTAAGTACAAACTATTCATATTGAGCAATTTAGTTATACTGTACATCAACTTGTTTTTTCAACCTTCTTAACTTTGCACAATGAAATTCATAATTTTGATTTTACTCAAAATTATTACATAGATTACCCCTTTGACATATACACATATTTTTGTATTAGTTCATGCACTTATTGTTTCAAACAAACATATTGCTCTTAGTTTATACTGGCATTGTCTGATTTCAAATAGCCTCTGAAAAGTTTTTTATTTATTATTTAATTATGTAAAAACAGGTAGTTGACGTTAAACAAAGTATATAACATGCTATAAGAATAACCAATAACAATCGATTTTTGTCTAATTTTAGCATTACATGCCGAAAAATACCCCCCCTCCTCATGTGAACGTGATGGAAAAAGAAGTGGAAACATCCCTCTCTACAAACGAGTTTACCTTATCAACACATCCATCCACTGCTGTCACTCATTCCTCCAGCCAGTGGTACAGTACAATACCAGCATACACATAGGATCACTAGCTTGAAAAATGAAATGTCACTTAAACCTTGTCCTATTTATTTGTATAGCATTTCTTACAATACACACAGTTGCAAACAGCTTTACAGGAAGTTATGTGTAACATTATATTATACTGTAGTGTCAATATATTTGTACATATTATATATATTTGGCTGCAACAGAAGCATTAAAGTGTCATTCTTTTAAGAGTTATGATTTTAGTATTGTTTCATTTTATTTTATCAAAAATACAAAAAAAACAGTAACATTGTGAAATATTATTACAATTTAATATAAAGGTTTATTTTAATGTATTGTGAAATATAATTAATTCATGTTTCCTCATTCATTACTACAGGCAGCAGTGTCATAATCCTTCAGAAATATTTCTGATTTATTAACAATATGCAGAATTATAACCAGTGTTGGAAACATCTCAGTTACGTATGTAACCCTCATTACCTGAAGGAGGGAATGGAGACGTTATGTCATTGACTGACATCATGGGATCCCACCTGGGAGACCAGTCGACTCTGATCTTTGGAGAAAAAGCCAATGAGAATTGGCCAGTGGTTTTTCATGCCTAGCCACTCAAACCACCATTAAGTTTCTGCTTCTGTGCCGATTGCAACCGAATCCCCAGCACAGTCTGACCTTGTGACAAGAGGGATTTAACGTCTCCCTTCCCTTCTTCAGGGAACAAGGGTTAAATACATAACCGAGACGTTCCTTTTCAGTCAGTCATTATGACATTAGAATGTGTGCAGGTCTCCCATCCTCTTCATGGAAGCGAGCGGAGAGCAGGAGTGAAGTTTTTATAGACAAAAATTTCAGCTCAACTGGATAAAGCAGCTCATAAGGTGCTCGTAGTCCAGCCATGACGACAAAGAGGTCAGTGTCAGAGGCAGTGACATAGACTTTCAGAGTGGAAGGGAAAAGCCTCCGTTCCAACTTCTCCTGAAGGATGGAAAGCACCACAACAACCGAGCATCTCCTCGGCGAGAGGAGCACCAGTCAGTTAACAGACCCCACTTCAGGGCGTAGACCTGCCTCATAGAGGGGGCCCTCGCCTGAGTTATGGTATCCACCATGGCCTGGGGAAGGCCAGAGAGGTCTACCGAGTCCTGTCCAGAAGCCAAACGTGTAGGTTCCTAGAGATCGGGACGCGGGTGCCAAATTGTGCCCATCCCCTGAGAAAAAAGGGCCTTCCTCAGGGAGATCATCCCTGATCTTGCACAGAGATTGTGAAAGCAGCCTTAGTGGGGGGAAGGCATCCTTGCGAAGATCCAGGGACCAGCTGTGTGCCAGAGCATCCGTGCTGAGGGGGGCCTCGGTCAGGGAATAAAACAACCGGCAGTGGGAGCATTCTTGAGCGGTGAACAGATACACCCGGGCCTCCCCGAATCGACTCCAAATCTGCTGGATCATCCCGGATTGAGTCCCCATTTTCCAGGTAAAGTAAGTTGTCGTGAAAGCACATTGGCTTCACTATTCAGGTCCCACGGAACATGAATGTCTCGCTGTGATTTCAACCGTAAATTACTCCAGTGGAGATGGCGGGTGAGTTGCAACAGGTGACAGGAACAAACACCACCCCTTATGGTTGATGTACACCACCATCACTATGTTGTTTGTCAGGACCAGCACATGCCTGCCCTGCAACATCGTTTGAAACGGCACAGGGCAAGCAGTATGGCCAACAACTCGAGGCAATTGATATGCCACTGCAGTCAGGGTCCTGTCCAGGAGCCCGAGGCTGCTTACCTGTTGCACACTGCGCCCCAGCCCCAGAGAAACATCAGTGGAGACTACCATGTGCCTCGACACCTGTCCTAAGGGCACCCCGGCCTGTAGGAACATATGGTCTGTCCAGGGGTTGAATAAATGGCGGCATTCCGGGGAAACGCCTATCCAAAGTGGGCCACTGCACCATGCCCATCTCGGGACCCAGCCGTCCAACCAATGTTGAAGCGGTCTCATATGTAACAGGCCAAGCGGCATAACTGCAGCTGCCATATGCCCCAGGAGCCTCTGAAAGAATTTTAGAAGGACCGTTGTCTTGTGCCTGAAGGCCGCAAAGCAGTTCAGCAATGACCGTGACCATTCGTCTATGAGACAAGCTGTCTTGTTGACCAAGTCCAGCTCCATGCTGAGAAAAGAGAAGGGGAGAACTTGCTCTTTTCCTGGTTGACCCGAAGCCCCAATAGGCTGAGATGCCGAAGCACCATGTCCCTGTGTTGGCACAACTTATCCTTCGAGTGGGCTAAAATTAGCCCGTTGTCGACCTTGTACTGATATGCCCGACCCTCGAAAGCAAACCAAAGAAATGGTCTGTGTCAAGGCAAAATTGAGACGTGACAGAACGCTTGAAGGGACCGATTCAGGACACGCAAATCCAGGATGGCCTTTACCCATCGTTCTTCTTGAGTACAATGAAGTAGGGGCTATAAAACCCTGAATTCATCTTGACTGGAGGGACAGGCTCAATTGCATCCTTTGCCAGCAGCATGGCGATCTCTGCACGCAGAACAGAGGCATCCATCTCTGAATGAACGGAGGAGAAATGGATGGTTATGAACCTTGGTGGGCACCTGTCGAACTAAATCACATAGCCAAGTTGGATCATCCTGATCAACCAGCGAGTCGGATTGAGGAGCGCCAGCCAGGCCCTCGGCCTGTGAATGGAGCAGTCAACAACGTATCCACGGTGGGGCAGCCAGGAGAGAGAGGCAGCTCGGTGAACAGCACACACCAGCTTTCCCCCTTCCCGCGGTTGCTAAATGGCACCATTTACCTGAATGTGAGTAGGCAGGGCATCGCTTAAAACCTGAACATGGTGATTGAGGCCAAGAGATTTGGAACATTACTCTTTCTGTGAATGGGGACAGCGAGAGAGGGACCTTCATCGCCCGAAGAGCAAAGTTGTTCGCTGTGTGCAGTTCCTGCATGAACCTCTGGTCAAAACTACCCTCATGCAGTTTTTTTGGTGCCTTGGCCTGGTGGACCTGCAGCATGGCCATGGCATTCAACGCTGAAGCGGCATGGCCCGCAGTGCTGTAAGGCAGCGAGAGCCCAGAAACCAATTGTCCAGCCTCTAGTGTTCGTGGGGGATTCACCTCCAGCGCGATGCTCTTGGCTGCCCAGAGGAGCATGACCACCAGCTTCACCTCAGCCACTCAACCACTGGCCAAAAGTTTTATTTTTAAATAAATTATGTATATATATATATATATATATATATATTAGGGCTGTCAAAAATAACGCGTTAACAGCGTTAATCACGTTTTGTCGTTAATTACGTTAATTTTTTTAACGCATTTCACGCATGCGCAGTGTGACGAATTATTT
>JAUMHR010000059.1:468219-482386 GCA_032361145.1 Enteromius fasciolatus
GCCAGAGTAAAGAGATGTGTCTTTAATCTAGATTTAAACTGACAGAGTGTGCCTGCCTCCCGAACAGTATTTGGTAATAAGCTTGAACTTATTGGTTCTGCACTGATTCAGCTGATTTTATTAAACATTCCTGTAATGGCTAAGGCAAGAACAGCATATAGTACATGATTAATTTTAGGTGTTTGGCTGTACATTAAGCAATGGGTTCAGAATGCTCTTTTGGATCAACCTTGAGCTGCTTTCAGAAGAAGGATTGAAAATGAATGCAGATTGCAATGAATGATTAAATACAGTATTTTATTCATTGAAGCCAACATCGTGTCCCTGATCTTTGTGGGCAGGCGTAAGACACGCTCATGCCAAGAGATCACAACCAACACATCCAGTCTTCTGAACACAGGGCAACAGGCATATTTAACAACATTTACAGATTTAAAGGAGTAGTACAGGATCACAGCTAAGGTATTCACGATATCTGAGTTTGGACAACAAACGGTCCAACTGATGGCTAAGGCGCATTAAAACCAGCTGCTCTCCTTCAGTACTCACACAATTGCATTTTAATAGGAGATCATACATTACAGGGTTTGCCAAAGTAAATGAACAAAAATGACAAGGCTGTAGGAAAAACGGACAAGTCGTAATGTTTACAATCAAGTTCAGTCGACTTGTGGCATACTTCACGGTAAACATGAGCAGTCTGCACCCAGAGGAGATTCACAAACAAAAGTCAAAAACAAAGTGAGTGTTTCAGTCAAAATATTAGCATGACTAAGAAATACATTTTAAACTGCTTATGATTACGCAAGCCTCACTTTTAATTTTATTAGAGCTGTTGTTGTTGTTTTTATTTTGAAACCCTAAAGTGCACTTGCATGCCCCTATCTTTTACGCATACACTTCTTCTAACTTTTTAAACATGATTTTCTGCATCCTATGAAAAAAAAACAAACAAATGCAATTGCTATTTGAAAGTACTAAGTCTGTGTAGGACGTGCACTGTTAAAGGGTTAGTGCCAGAGTTACATGTCACAGGAAACTATTTGGTCTGAAAAAGCGGCAAACATCAAAACATAGTAGAACATAAAAGGAAGAGTCTATCTCTTCATATCACCATTCATACTGATGACGGTTTTGTAGTATTCATTACTAAGTGTATACTGTATATACTGCTGAAAAGTAACGCAGCTTTTGTTCTAAGAGTAGCAACAAATAAATAAAAATAAACATTATCTAAGTGCTTCTGTGTTCAGAACTGGACAAGGGAAATAATACATCTTGCAATTTCACAGCAAGAAAAAACAAAAACACGAAAAACAAGCCTGTAATGAAAAAAGTACAATGTAGATATGAACAAACTCGTTATATTTGTCAAATTCAAAAACAAAATAAAGTGTCTTTAAAAATGTTTCAAGTAAACAAAATGTCGTAATAGACTGAAGGGACTCTAACTAATATCTGTAAATGTGAAAAGTTTTTCAAACAGATTCCTTTTAAACCTTCAAACGTTCAAATAAGTAAATAGATCCGGCTTTGTTGGTGTGCATAAACAGTGTAGAACGTTCATATAGTGTTCACGTCGTTTTTTTCTGTAATGAAAATGGCATCTTGGATTCAAGGTCAGCAACTGAAACGCAATTTTCTCTAGAAACCTCTGTATTTCAACAACCTAAACAAGACGGCAAAAATACAGGAGCACAGACAAACTAACACAACTTTACACAAGTGAAAATGTACCTTCGGCTGTGTACCTTCAATAAAATCAACCACAGATTTGGTTATGCTTGAAAAACCTGTATAATGAAGTAACATATCACTACCTTTATAAAGCTCTCTAAAAAGAGTCAAAATAACTAATAAAGTGCACTATAAATACTACTGTCATCTTTACAACAATAATGTTCTGAACTAAGAATTAAAAATTCAAATATATAAGTTTATAAAATACACAAAAGGAGCATTGGCATTTACACTACTGAAAAAGCAGAAGTATACTCTTTACTTCAACAAACAGATAAAAAAATAAATGGCACAAACTGCGCAGCCGATGGCGTTAATGCAAACGTCATCTAATCTCGCAGTCTGAAATGCCGTAACTCAGCAAGTACCTCGAAATCGTCATTAGAAAATAATCTATTTAGAGTTTCGGTCCATTGCTGCGACATGCTGGTACGATCCATTAACACGCGCGTGTGAGTAGATATTACACTGAGAATTTGGTGGTTTGTTAGTAAGGTGGTTAGTACATCGAAAACTAAAGGCTATTGTGATAAATCCTGCATCATATCCATGCTCTGCTGTCCGCTTAGATCCGCCATTTATTTGTCTGTTAAAATAACAGTTTACCCTCTGAGTGAGACTATATCTACCGCCTAGCATATGTAAGTGGACGTTTCCACTTGAAAAAAATACTTCTCTTGAAGGAAACGCAAATTAGAGGGAACAGCACAATCAAGAGACAGTCATGTTCTCACAATGAATGCAGCGGCACTTTATTTTACTACAAGTTACACGCTCTCAAAAATAAAGGGTCTTTTTGCAGTGATGCCATAGAAGAACTATATTTGGATCCCCAAAGAACCTTTCATTTAACAGTTCTGGAAAGAACCATTTTGAAGAAACTTTTTTGACTATAAAGAACCATTTATGCACATGGATGTTCTTCATAGAACCATTAATGCCAATAAAGAACCTTTATTTTTAAGAGTGCAACTGGGTAATAACTAGGCATTAACACTAAATCTAACCTTAACCCATGTAGTTACCTAACATTACTCAGTCACTTCCGCAAATGTGCGAACTGTAAAATAAAGTGCAACCACAAGATCTTTACACGCTAACGAAAACAAAAAAGAAAACCACACTATTTGCTCCACAAGCACCGGATGGTCAAGGGAGACCTAGAGATTTACAACTTCCAATCAATTGATCAATTTACATTTTACACAAATGTTTTCTGATACAACTGTCGGCAGATAAATAAATTACATCAAAGTACAGTCACGCGTGATATACAATGGCTCTCTGGCAGAATGCAGGAGACTGCCTATGTGACCTTGGGTGTTTCGGGCCGGTAGTCCTTCCGCTCAGACGTGTTGCGCTTGACTTTAGCAGCGGCCGGTTGGGAATCCTGGTTGAGAGAGGGGCTGGACTGAGACTTCTTCAGCGCTGCATCACCATCCCGGGCCGTCAAGATGTCTTTCACACCGTCTTTCAGGAGCTTGACGTACATCTCGTAACGGTTCTCCTTCAGAGAGAATTCAGAAAATCCATTAGACTCCATTATAATGTCATCAGCCACCGCTCAGCGCTAACAATAGCTCTGCTCACAACCCTCGCTCTTACCTCACCTTCAAAGCAGCACCTTGTGAGTGGCTTATTTAAATGCACTAGTCAATTGTGAGATTTTGGGCTATTTTGCTTTGTTTAACATGTAAAATACCCATTTATTTAGTTTATAAGCATCTGTTGATTTTAATTATATATATATCCTTAAAGGCACAGTTTTATTCCTATCTATATACTGTAGGTTTTTACAGAAGGGTTTGTTCACATACAGTACTGTATATCACCTTCCCACTCTGTAAACACCTATAACTCTAGTATGTCAACAAAACTAAATAAGAATTTAGAACTTGCCCGCATCCAGAGTTTCACAAGAGCGCTAATTATAAGTTTCAATAAATCTTATATCGTCACATTATGCTGATTATGGGACTGATTTCTGAAGGTGGACCTGACAGAGATCTAAAAATTTCATGCAAAAGATTTTTGGGAATTTTGTCATGAAGATGTAAGACGTATATGAGTTTGTTTCTTTACCTGGAGAAAGCAATATTATACATAGTAGACTCCTATGTTTAGTTAAAAATCATCTTCTTGCAAGCACACAGCTTTTCTTGTCTCGAAACATTAGCTGATGCACTGGAGTGGTGTGGAGTACTTGTGGATTACTGTGATGCATTATTAGTGTTTGTACACTCATTCTGACTGCAGAGGATCCATTGCTAAGACATTGATGCATTTCTCTAAATCTAGTGAAGAAACAAACTCATCTACATCTTGGATGAACTGAAGGCTAGTCAATTGTTCAGCAAATTGATTTTAATATCAACATACAGGAGGTAAAACACATTAACTTCGTCAGGCCAAAGGGCTGTAGCTGAAAGTGCATCTGAGAGGATGTGTTGTGCAGATACGTAATCACTAGTTTTTTATGCAGTAATAAAACTTTATAAAACTTTTATGAGTTTTAGGAGGGGTTAATACACTGCATTATCAGTGAGTTCATCAGAATTACATATTATAATGGTGCTGTCCAACAGAACTAACTAAGATCACTTTTACCAGTTACTTAATTTTAACCATAATGAACCATAATAAAATTGTATTCATTAGTTTGTCAGTTTTGTAAAACAAACAAACAGATAAATTAATTTCTTATTAGGGATGGGATGACACAGCTACCTCCCGATTGAATACTATCATGATACTTGAGTGCCGATACACTCAAGTATCATGAGTGTATTGCAATTTTTTTAATAAATTTTGATTCTACAAGTATTGCGATTCGATATTGCGATCTTCAGGCACAATCCGATTCCAAAACTTTTTGATCTACATTTTTTCCCCAAGTAATTCTTCTGCTGTGCAAATGCATTTTTACAAATTTACATCTTAACCAACATTGGAGTTTCTATGTTTTTTGCATAGCTAGTTGAAATATCTATATCTATGTTAGTACTGCCATCTTAAAGTAGGTGCAAATCTTGTTTTCATGATTCAACTCATTTTTTTCATTATCAACTCAATGGCCCAGTTTCACAAACATGGCTTAGCTAAAGCCAGGACTAACTTTTAAATTAATGTATTTAAGCAACCTTTATAAAAGAAAACCTTACAGGTGTGCATCTTGACACAGAACAATGGATAACAAGATATCCCAGAGCAAGATAATTTAGTTGAAACAACTCAAACATGCATTTTAGTCTTGTCTAGCTTAAGTCTTGTCTGTGAAACCAGGACAATATCACATTCTCAGTTCTCAATATTACTGCACATGGCTGCATTTTCATTCCATTTTTAATTAAATGTATTTATTTATTTATTATATAACCTGGCTTTTATTTAAAATAATTACTTATTTAAAATAAGTGTTTAGTATCCGAAAGTTTACAGACAATAGTTATAGGTTTTTCTTTTTTTCTTCTTTATTGCGATTTGATTATAACTGATAAGATAAGAGACAGTTAACAGGCTTCATTGAGACTAATGCACAGATCTCTTTCGATATATCAGATGTTTTGCTCTGCTCTGAAAACATAACTGATGGTGTGTACAACAGTTTCGTATAAAAGCAGTTGAAATTACAATTGCGTTTAACCGCAGCTGGACAAACAAACACAAAGCGCGCGTCTGTCAGTGCGTAAGTTTCGTGCATATACTGCATTCCAAACGCTATGAATGAACGCATATCTGAAGTAAAACATGGCGGGTAAATGCACACTGTCAACGTGCTCATGTCACAGCGCAAAGTCTGTGCTATGGAGCCTGCCACGTCGCTAGTGTGCACATGTGCCACATGCAGGGAAAAGAACTCGGCTCAGAATCGATTCAGAGAATCACGATACATAGGTTAATCGATTTTTTTCTCCCACCCCTATTTCTCATGAGAAAATGGATTCTAGATTTTTTTTATATTAATGTTGAAGAACAAGTATGTTTTTTATGTGCATGTTGTCAGTGCAATAATCAAACCAGTATATAAATTAGATGCACTATTGAAAAAGTACTGGGACACCACTTGTATTTGTGGAGAGCACCAAAAGTTCCTATATTACATATTAAGTATGCATTAAGCTTGCTTATGTCTGAATTTATTACGGATTAATGAGAACAAGCATTTACAAAGCATCATTTAATGCTGCAGCAAAAGTATGTGTGATAGGATTTCCCTTCCTCTGACCTTAACCATCAATCAAAAGCCAGAAAATAAAATGGCTTCAGCAGAGGCATGTCCATCAATTCTAGGCAAGTTCATCCCTGACAGTCTAGATCAGGAAATGTCAAAAACAATGAACACGGCCTCCTGTGTGTTGAGGGGAAAAATATGATAAACCTAAGCAAAATAATTGAGTCTCTTGCATCATAAAAGGCAACAGCGTCTACCTCAAATTCCAGGTAGTGCTCCTTCAAGCGGTACTCATCGATCTCTTTGGCTTTGACCTTCTTATCTGGCGGGTAGGATCTGTGCTCGGCTAATTCTGTAGAGACGTGCTTCAGCTTGGCCTCGTGGGACTTGAGCTGCTCTTCCTGTAACACAACAGCCACATCAAATGAGCAGCAGTCGTCAAAATCTTTAGATGGACAACAGCATCTGACTTGACTCTTCAGACCCACCTGAGACATGCGGGTGGTGGTCGCCGGGAGTAGGGGGCGGCTGAATTTCTTCTGCGAGCCGATGGCAGCAGGGAAGGATGGGGCAGAAAACATGGCCGCCACCGAGTTGATTATTCTAATCCAGGACTCCATTTCCTCAGGGCTCCTACAGAGAAGAGAAGGCACATGTTCATATGAAGAAGGCCACGCTTCAGCCATGCAAACTCACAAGATGAGACCAGTCATCCTTACAAAGAAATAAAAGGTCTTCGGGCAGACCAATGGAAGAGATAAACGAGCTTTAATTGAGCTTGAACTGAAGCATGAAATTAGATTTGGAGTTCAGGAAAGGTTTCGGCAGCTGTCTCTTACTGGGCCTGGAAGAGGAACACTCTCCAGTCAGCAGTCTTGAGTTTGAGGACATTGGGCTTCTTCTCGTAGTCCATCGCCTTGATAGCGAGAGCATGATGCACGCTGATGGCGTTCTTCAGATCCTCCTCTGACAGGGCCTTGTCCGGCTTATACTCATCCTGCAGGAGAGAGCAAACACACAACAAATGATGAACATGGACAGGGATAGATATCCAAGGAGTTTAATGAATCCGATTTTCTACCAAGTCAATCTGATTAGCTGAGTAGACCTTTTCTATTCTATTCTTTTAAATTGTTTTAGTTTTTATTTAAAGAAAAATACATTAACACTAGAATTTCCTATTATTTTATCAACTTTTCTTTTCATTTATGAATTAAAAAGCTCTTCCTTTACTGTGTTAGACCAACCAAAACTTGTCACAGCACTTACATACTATTGCTTTTTTTATTGATTTTGATTGCTTCTATTATCCTCATTTGTAAGTCAGTTGATTAATGACTAAATTTAAATGTAATCTCAAAACTTTATGCCTTTTGCAGAGCCAACACAATAGAAAGTTGTGATGTTTATTATTGTATGATCAATGAGATTATTGCAGTATTGCACCATTGCAATGAATTAAAATCACATACAGTATTGTTATGATTTTATTACATAGATCTTTTAACAATCTTTTGTTAAATTACATTTATTTTTATGTGCCGACTAAAGCAATACTAAAGCAATAAAAATGTCAAAATACTTATCAACAATAAATGAGTAATATTATGATATATTTCATTGCTTTTGGAGAAAACAAAATTCTCTGATGATACTATCTCCAAAAACAAGCTGCTGTCACACGCTCAATATTTCCTCCTGATTAAGCCTGGTTGTTTATGGGTTATTTGAAGGAGAGATATATTTTGAATAATAATAATCCTTTTGCAAACAACATTATTGGAAAATGTGAAAAAGATATGTGGCTGATAATGTAGAAATGTTTAATGTAGAAATTCATACTTTTGTGTCCTTCCTTGATACTAGGATCCAATTAATAACAGGGTCTTTGGTAACTACATAATACACTAAAACTACGGATAGGAACAGGATTATTCATTCTACTGAATGCATCATATAGATTGGACAGTCTTATTCTGTAGTCTGTACTACAACATATGCAGCACACAGTCAGGAGATTTGCTTTAGAAAGCACTGGCATATTTTGACTAGGGATCCTGTGTGCGCAATTCTTCCTCATTTTTTTACATTAAAAAATATTAGAGATTTTTAGGTTAAATCTAAAAATTATATTTAAATTTATATTTATGAATTATATTTTATTAAATGAAGTAGGCTTTTATGTGTGTCTTAAATGTGCTGCATGTAAATATAGAAAATGTTTGTCTTTAAGAGTAGCAAGACAAATCGCATATCACATCAGACAATTTCTTATATGTGCCAATGTGATTTGAGTTTTATTGTTAAACAACAAATATCACAACATCGAAGAGGGGGAGATCTAGAATGTAAACCTCTACAAAGAGAATGTACAATGGATGCTGGATCTCAAGTCACTATATCTTTTAGGCAGAATGAACAACTAGTAATGAAATGTTTTCTGTGAATTATTCTGATACATTTTTCTTATATTTTATACAGATTTTGTGAGTAGAGTTATAGACATTTGTATATGTGATATATGCTACCAGTTAAAAGGTTTTTATTTTAAATTATCTTCTGCTCAACAAGCCTGTATTATTTAACCAACATACAGCAAAAGCAGTAATATTGTGAAATATTTTTCTTTGCAATTTAAATTAATTTAAATGGTTTTTATTTTAATAGATTTTAAAATGTAATTTAATCCTGTGTTGAAAGATACATTTTCAACATTACTTCTTTAGTGTCTTTAGTGTCACATGTTCCTTCAGAAATCATTCCAATATCCTGATTTGCTGGTCAATAAATCTTTTTTAATTATTATCATCAATATTTAAAACAATTGAGTATATTTTTCAGGACCTAAAGTATAGAAAATAAAGTTTTCATAACATACACTGTACACATACAGAACATTATACACTATACACTATAAACCTTGGAAAAAAAATCTACTCTATTACTTCAACAATAATAACAATTTCTTTGATCAGCAATTCAGAATATTAGAAATTAGAATGATTTTTGAAGGAACATGTGACTGAAGTAACAATGCTAAAAATTCAACTTTGAAATTAGAAATAAATTACATTTTAAAATACATTTCAATGGAGAGCAGTTTTTATATTTCAGAGTTTTACTTCATTTGCTGTACTTTGGATCAAATAAATGCAGTCTTGGTGAGCAGAAGAGAATTCTTTAAAAACATCAAAAAATCTTACGGTCAAAAAACTTTTGACTGGTAGTGTATCTATAAAATGATCTACATTTATAGAATTATTAAGCTTATTTTCTATATATTTATCTATAAATGTTCCATGGATTTATTTTGGTTTTTGATAATTGTGATATAAATATGCGACTGTAGCCCATATCTGATACTTGCATTTTTTTGTACCTGCACACATAGGATTTCTATGTTAAATCACTCTAATAAAGCAAAATATATGAACAGTTGTGGCCCCTTTGTGTGGTGTGCAGAATTATTATTTTTTTATTCAAACACCCAGTAAAACGTTAGGACATTGGACACTGTATATACATTTGGCACCACACCACTCCTTTAATTACAATTAACATGCATTCGAGAGTCAGAAAACATGACACCGAGTCTGCATTTTACAACATTCTTTTTCTCCTAAATAAAAGGTCCGTTTGAAATGAGAAAATGAAAGCCATCCAGCACATTTCTCGTTTCTCTGATGAGAGTCATTCGTGTGATTGCTGCACAAATGGCACATCATTAGCTCTAATGCCATGGAAACCTGCGGCTGTGAATACAATCAGTCCCCAGCACAAAAATATATGCATAGGTACGGCCTGCTTTCACGCCAATATTTAATTTCTGTGACTTTCGCACGACTGCATAGCTAAGCAACTAATGCAAGTTCAAATGGAGCACATAAATAAACTACTGTAATGGAGAACGGGGGAGCAGGAATGCTTCTTTCTTTGATGGGCTCATGACAAATGTGTGAATGTGATTACCTCTTACATCAGAATCTCCTGGAGGAGAAACTAATTTATTATTGATGTGTGTGGGAAATGATGGAAATTTGATTAATCAGCAGTGCGAGGAGAAAATGAAAGAGTGAATAAACAAACCTTCTGCAAATAGAGGATCATGCCTTTCAGAACAGCATAGAAGGCTTTCCAGCCTCGTTTCCCTCTCGGTGCTAGAGAACACAAGTAAAAAAAAAAAAAAATCATGAAATCAATTTTCATGTTAGTCTTTCCCATTGACTAACATTAACATAGTTATATCAAATTTTATATCAATATACAGTCTTCACTGTAAGAAATAAACTTTCTTCAGTCAAGAGCAGGGAGTGATTTTCTCTGTCTTTTGTTGTTTGATTAATATTAAGCCGACAGTCGACAGCATGTATATAGCCTGTTGGCACATATATTTTTTTTCCTCAACTCTTTATGTTCATTTATTACATACCCGACAAAGGTTTATGCGAATAACCACCAAACGCCACATTTTGACACATTTGTGCATGTATTTGAGCACTTAGGAGCGCACCTTGACCTTTACATCCCAGTGTTCTCTGAGCGCATGCACAGAAATGCTCAGAGAGATTTTATGATTTGCAATGATTTATTCAATATATGGTGTAGACTGATTCACTGAATGTAATGGATTTTTTTTTTTTTACAGAAGTCTGTTCTTTGGTAATATAAATGTTCCTTGTTCGTTTTTTATAGCTGCTTTCTGATTAACTGAGGATATGTAAGCTTTATGATTAGTAACTTACAATGTTCCAGTTAAATTGTTATCGTGTTAAATACAAATTCAGTTACTGCATATTAAAACATTAGGTTGCTTTTAGCCTTAAGCTAGAGTTGGTTTACTTTCTGGTAGTGCTGTCCAACAATTAATCTCATCCAAAATAAACGTTTTTGTTTTAATATTATGTATGTGTGCTCTGTTTATTTATTATGAATATATAAACACACACACGTATGTTTATATTTCAGAAAAATGTTATGCTTATATATGTAATAAGTTTACTTATGATATAAATATACATATAGACATGTTAATACACAAACCTTTTTTCAAAATATATACTGTATGTATGTGTATTTATAGATACATAATCAATTTACACAAAACACACACACACACAAATATATATACATGCATATACATACATGCATACATATATATATATATATATATATACAATTGTTAGCATAATATATATATATATATATATATATATATATATATATTATGCTAACAATTGTGTGATAGCACTACTTTCTGGGAATGGAACTATGTAAATAAATGAATAAATTAGCATGATAATATTATGTATTGGCAATCTCCCAGACTGACAACTGGAAAATTGAGCAACTCTAGTAAATGGTTGAACTGTTACTTTGGTCCTGAGGTCAATCATACAATTCACCAGCCTGTTCCACCTCTGAAGGGCATTACTTGCATTTCTCCTGTCAAATGATTCCCTTGATAGCGTCTCTGTAGAACAGCTTTATTTACAGCTGTGCTATAGGAGCTTTGGGAAGCATCCAAATCCTTCACACCCCATACAGACTCAGTTCTCAGTAGTGCGCTGATGGCACCTCTGGGACCCTGGCCTGAATGCTCTCAGCATGTGATGCTAAAGCCCTGCTGTTTTTATCCCGACTGTAATTCATCCACAGACACGCGCTCATTAGACCGCACTGGCATGGCTGGTATTGGAGACTACTAAACTCATGTTGGAGCATAAATCACAAAGCAGTGGAGGGTAGGAAGGTATCCACAAGTTTTACCCTGTTAGATATATCCAAACATCTGTTCAAAAGTTTGGGGTCAGTACTTTTATTATGTTTTTGAAAGAAGACTGTTTTGCTTACCAAGGCTGCACATGTTTTATTACATTATGTAATTGTAACAGTATGTAGATTACATTATAACAAAAAAAGTTATAATGTAATCTATTTCTGTAATTTTCAAGATTAAAAAAATAAATACATTTAAAAATATTGTAAAATTATAAATGAGCAATTTAATGCATCCTTGCTGAATAAAATTTCTTACTGACTAAAAACTTTCCTATTATATAACTTTTGATTATATCAACTGTCAGTGTTTGCAGGACGAGCTACAACAGCTCAGCGGGTTTTCTAGTGACTCTAGCATCTCATTAGAAAGGAAAAATAAGTGGACATAATATATGAGAGACTACGGCCAAAATCCCATTTCACCATGTGTGCTTGCCAAAGCATTGAATCACACCTGCTTTATCCTCGTTCACATTACACAGCATTTATTTAATGTTCTTTCCCATCATTCCCTGCACACCCAGACTCTTCAGTTATGAAGTCATAAATATAACGTGCTTATGAAAAAGACTTTTAGTTACAAAAAGAATTAATAAATAAAAATGCTTCCTAAAAATGATAAGTAAACGTCTACAACCTAAGAAACTAAGAAATCTTCTGCTTTTTATTATTTAAGTATTAAATGAAACAGTGTTTTTCACTCCTGTTTCAAAATGCTTAATTATGCTAGATTACATATATTTGTTGTATACATATGTTGTATGACATGAAAGCTTTAGATAAAATCTTACTTTTCTTCCCGTCCATGTCAGCGTGGATTTTGCGGGCCAGGAAGCCAGTTTTGTAGACAGCAGCGTTGGGGTCATGGGCAATGTCCAGGAATGGGTTACTGCCGCTGCTGATGCGACTGATGCTCTTAGTATGAGAGTGGTGGTTCTTATCCGCCTGCTCAGACAAAGACTTCTTCAACTCATCTCCGTCACTACAACACACACACACACACATATATCCCATCAACCTTCAAGCATGACAACTCTTCCACATTCCTGACAATGTATGTAGTACGTGAAGTGAAAGTCTAAACAGGTTTGAGCTGTAGAAACTCATTTATGTAAGAGACTAATGTGTGGGAGTCTGCAGTCATTCAACATCACTGCAGGAATCCCCACACAAACACATTGACCACTGACTCATAATGCACATCTGTTATTATGTGGCCACCTGACATTTGTGAAAATAAAAAGCAGGGAAAATCAGTTCATCTAAATGTAATTTGTTAAACATCTCTTTTGCATGACAGCTAAATTACAGCAAAAATGCATCTTGATCAATCACATTAATATTTGATTTAGTACAGTATGCACACTCCAAATTAGAGAAGGTCACATACATTTTTATCCACCTAATGTACTATTTGTGCACTACAGTATATGCAACTATTACTGAGTTCACTTCTGTGATGCTGCTATCTTCATTCCATATGGCAGTTAGTGTTTCACAGTCATCGCATCTATTGCTCTTGTATGGTTGGCAGGGATGCTAAAAACTAGGTAGGGTATCTTGACTGGCATTTACACTAGTTTTTTTATATAACCACCAGGCACCTATCCATAACATGTAATCTGGATTACATAATCAGATTCCAAAACGTAAGTAATTAGGGTTTAATTTTTTGTTTTGTTTTAAAGAAATATATTTACAATAGAGATGCACCGATTCCGATTTCCGATTTTACAGTAAGTGTGACCTGCTGATTCCGATTTTTTTTTTTAAAGAACTGTAATGAAAGCATATTTTATTCATTTAAATTATAATCAAATTATTAAACTTTACAGGATCTTCTCACAACAAAATAATTAAAACAAAAAATAAAGCACCTTATAAGGTAAAATATAAAAGTGCAATGATATATAAGTGCTGTGACAAGTTTCAGTTAGCCTATCGCAGTACACGTATATGGCAACGTTTTGTTTTTTTATAAAAAAGGAATTGGAAAGGCTAGTGTTAGGTCTTTTTTAAAACAAAAATGAAACAAGTTAAAAGAATATAAAAAGAATAGAGAATGCTAGTCATTTTAAAGAAATAAAAAGAAAACAAGTAGTTACAATACAAATAGAATAGAGAATGAAAGTCTTAGAGGATCAAGTTGTTTTTTTTAAAGAATGCAAATAGATAAAATAGAATCAGAATACAAAGTACTATATTATAGTATTAAATTAAGTACAATACGGTGCACAACAATCACATTTAAATCTGTTATATGCAAGATAGCTCAAAAGTAATCTAAAAGTAATCAAAAGGTAGCCCGAATACATTACAGAATACATTGCAAAATGAGTAATCTGACAGATTACATGGTCAGTTAGTTAACCGTTAATAGCTAAATGCGGATGTTGCTAATAATAGTGTTAATTTCGTCAGACGAGACGAGACGAAATATGTTCGTCAACGACCTTTTTTTTCATGACTAAGACGAGA
>JAUMHR010000059.1:526980-542344 GCA_032361145.1 Enteromius fasciolatus
GCTCTCCCGGCTCGCTCCCCAGACAGCACGCCAAATTTGCTTATTCATTATGAGGAAAGCGTGAACTCTTGAAATATGCAGTGCATATTTTGCACATCTGTTTGTGGATGAACTTGTTTTTCCAATTTCAGTTTCTGAAGGTAATAGTTTCTTTATATTATTATATGCAATAAATATGCTAATACGGTCTTCAGCAGCTTATTCATCATATACAAGAGAAATACAGTCTAAATGCTGTTTAGAAACAAATGATTACAGACTTCAAGTGACTCTCAATGAAGTAAACATTCAGGTTTAGATGTCATTCCTTTAGTACACACTAAACAGGCATAAAGAAAAAAGAAATGTGAGTGCTTTACTCTTTCTTTAGTCAATGCCGTTTGTTGTTATAATTTAATAATAATCAGCAGAAGGTTTATTTAATATTCTGATATTTAATATTCCAACCCTACTGTGTTCACACCAATACTATTAGACAATAATAATCTAATTAGAAATATTGCATTTATCTGATTTGTATTTTGAGCACCACGCTGAAACAGTGCAGTTTACAATGTATTATTTACATTTTTGTAAATGGCTAAATTATTGTGAAATGCTTTTTATACACTGGGTTGTATAAAAAACTAATTAAAAAGCAGTCATGTTGTCTCATTTAAAGCTCACTGTGAAACGCTTGCAACTACTAAGCACTACCGATGGCTCAGCATCACATCCTACTGACACGTATTTAAAATGATAATACGATATAATCAATACAAAGCACCAAACTTCTTTAATCCCCAATTATTAGTGTCTAGGATTTGTTTGCCCTCTTTAGCATTTAGTTAAGGCGTGCAAATTACTCATCATTAATTACACCTAAATGTGCAGAATGACGATTCGGCACCACTGCAGGGCAAACTGTTCTTGTTGTGAGATTATATCAATGTTAAGCTTTTAAATTAGCCTTGCCACATACTTGCTGAGATGAGTGACTGATGAGAGTGCATGTGTGCACAAACCATATCTTACTGCCACACTCACACTATCCCTCACACTCAAATATGTATTTGCATCTCCAATTGAATGTGTAAAAATAAATACATACAATTGACAACAATTCAGCTTCCAGTGGCCCTTGATATAATGGGTGGAGCTGAGATATTGCAATTCTTTATACAATTAGGCTATATTTGACATTTTTCTGGATTCACAGCATAAAACAAACTGTGTTCAGCACAAGAAAGTGTTCTCCCCTTATGTTTCGAAAAGCCTATTTAGCTGAAAGGCCTATTTATTTTGCTAACCTAATTATCCATGATTACAAAAGTTAGGTGTATTTTATTAATCTGGATTAGGCAATGCTGTTGTTGTTTCTCCCTTCCTCTTAATGACCTTCTCAGACTTTTGCAATGGGAGTTGTGTCAGTGATTTTTTCAATGTTTTTTATCAGCTGTTTGAACTCTCTTTCTGACGTCACTCATTCATTCCAGAAGATCCAGTGGTGATGTTATGTAATGATACATTTCTTCAAATCTCATCTACATATTGAGGGAAAGTACATTTTCATTTCATTTACAAGTGAATTATTCCTTTAAAAGGGAGTTATTTAAAAGACTGAGTCAGGGCTGAATCAGTGTTCATGTAATACAATGCAGCCTTTTACAATAATAATAGAAATCACCACCTACATTTTAAAACTTCTCAAATACTAAATGAGTAGTTAAAAGGGACGCGTTTCAGAAATTGGACATGCTGTAAATACAAAGCCTGCTGTTCTAGTGATACACCACAAGGTGGCAGTCATAGCAGAAACAGATCAACAAAGCATCACACTAAACCAGCACAATACATCAAAGATATAACGTACATAAATCATGGCGTAAAAACATTCAAGATCTTTAGAAACAATTAATCATAATCTCACATTTTAAAAGGGCAGTTTCGATTCATGACATCAATTTTAATCATCATCAATTTAATGTTGTACAATTGGTAAAAAACACTGCAAAGCATAAGAGCATGATGCATTTAAGGTAGACCAATAAAATGCAGCTGTTAAACTGTTAAGCTGTTAAATGATAAATAGTAACAACAATGCCATTTCACAGAGACATACTGTAAGAGAGTGCATGTTGTCTAAAATCTGTTTATAATAAACATAGATGCATGCATATTTCTATTGAAGACTCTCTGAATAAGAAAGCTATTAGGACTTTAAAATTTGAGCTTTAGAAAGTATTTATTTGTTATCTTGAATGCACCATTTTTTTAGATTTTTATAATTTATTTTCCCAGCAACTTTTGTTTATCTGATTTTAATATAGTTTGTTTTTCTTTGTTTCTTGTATTGTATGTATTATGTATACTAACGTACTTGCATTTGTATAACATGTATATTTTGTGTTGTTTGAAAAAAACAATGTGCATCTTCATTGCAAAACCACCAATATTGTAAAAAAGTTCTTTATTTATACCAGTGGCCATCAAACTCTAGAACTCTTCCTCCTACATTCGGGAGCTGTTATGACAGCATGGTTCAGAAACATTTATCTTGTGCAATAACTTCAATACTCAAAATGCAATTTCTAATATTATGTGCATTATTAATTAGTGCAGTAATTATCCTGTGTGCAATAACAATCATTCAATCAAGTCAAGAGACTTTTCTGTTCAGTCAGTATTTTTTATTTTTCTCTTATATGTACAGCTATATATATATTTATTGTTATTCTATTTATATATGTAAGCTGACTTATACTGTATTTTTATTCTGTTTATCTTCTTCATTGTATCTGTAGAAATATGCAGCCACTGGAGAAACAATTTCCTTCAGGATTAATGAAGACTTCTCTTACTCTTACTTACTTTAAATGATGACTAAATGTTCAGTAAAAAGGAATGGGGAAAATTACAGAATGAAAAAGAAAAGGTTGCAAAAATCAAACAGAGATAACTTTGTGTATATATTTTTAGATTCTAAATCTAACATGGCTAGCCACAGTAAAGATTTTTTTTATATATAGTATTGATGACAAAGTATGCTTCTTGTAGGCTACATAAACCAAACCAATTTTTTTTATTGAAATGGACTGTGAAAATGACATTATATGAGTTCTTCTCTATAAGCACTGTAATCTCACTGTGATTTCTCACTGTGATTTCTTGAAGTGAGAAACACTCCATTTCACTCCTCTACGCGCGATGCGACACGACGCTACGCGTCACAACAGAACGCAACGAAACATTATAAATCACCGAAGTGATGAAGTGTGAAATGCGCAGCATATGCATTTCGCTCAAGTCAACCCTTCAAACTTTATTGATTATAAAGGGCGCGTTGCGTTTTGATGCGGCGCGAACGTGCAGTTATCAAACTTTCAATAGTGTCTTTGTTTACCTGCAGATTTCACGCACACGTCCAGCTCGCAAACCTCCGACTCTCGCGCGGCGCTTCCGTTAACATCCCGACAGAGACGCCAGCTCAAACGCACCGTGAAAGGTCAGACCTCGCCGGTTAAAGCAAGAAAAGAAAGCACTGTTTAAAGTTCGGCACATACTAGTGTCTGCTCATCTCTCACGCATTTCCCACAAACCCTTGCTGCTCTCAGCCAGACCTCAGCGCACAGAGGAGGGAGAAGAAGAGCGGGAACATCCTCTTTTTTTAAAACTATTCTTCTCAAAACAACCGAAAGAGCAGATGGACTTCCACGGAACTCAATGGCGTGCATCCATACTAGAAATGTAGTAGCCTATGCATTAAGTGGGTGATATGTATGGAACACTGAGCAGTAGATGGGCAGATACAGTGTTACATAGCCTACTAACAAGGTTTATTTATTCTTGTTTCAGATATTTTCTAGATTAAAACGTTATTTTCACTTTTTCTTCTTTACTTTGGTTAGGAAAAAACCTTACAGAGCTATTTAAAGCCAATTTAATCATTGTTTGGCATGAAAGAAGTGACTTCATTCTGGAATGTGTGAACCACAAGCAGAATATTTTATTCATTTCAGAGCACCACTATAAAACTCAAAGTGACCACACCTCTCATTCCAAACAGAAAACACAAGAGAAGCTAATGTTATTTTCAGTTTAACTCAAGCACTATGTGAAATACAACATTTTACTGTGAAACTATAATGGATTATTATTAACTGAAAAAAGTGACCAAAAAAGTGTCTCCAAAAGAGACACAAAGAGGCGATGCATGAAGTGCACTGTGCTGAAACACACTTCTTAATGGGAAACAGTGGTGTTTCTCTCATCGCCAGAGCCGGACTCTAAACGCAGCAGCACTTCTACAGACACTGACCACACCATGCTGGGTTTTTCTGGGGCCCTGAAGGGAGTGTCTGGCCAGCTGTGCTGCACAGACCTTCTTTCTGGCCTCAGGCAGCTTGTGTAAAGCTTCAACTGGTTAGAGTCAGGGCCAAAATCATTGAGCCCAAGCAAAAAAAATATAAGCTTAACAATATAGGAAACAAGATGCTTAAAACTTTACAACATGTAAAAATGACAGCTGAATAAAAAGAGCTGAGGAGCAAATTGCAATAATGATAAAGTGATTACAGGGCTGCAGTGCACTTACCAGTGAAGCTTAATATGCCAGCTATAAACATAACTGTTAAGTAAGGGATAATCAACGGTTTGGCACACATTAAAGGATGCAGAGGCAAAGAACCAGCCGATGTGAAGTGCTCTTATTTCATGGTCATTTGTCAGGTTATAGACAAGTTAAAACTAGTTAAAAATTTAAAAAATTGCTGTGCAATATTTGATTAAATGGGTAAAAATGACAGACAACAAGTTTATGTGCGATCTGGGACCTATCTATATGTGTGTGTGTTTGTGCACAAATGATGTTTGTATGCATCAATTAAAGCAGCACATTAATATGGAATGGTGATTAAACTTGAAATTACCTGTATTATTAGACTTGAAATTATCAGTGCATCAAACTGTTTTATTGCATATCGGCCAGCCAATCAGAATGCAGTATTCAGACAGACCATGAAATAAAAACTATAAAAGCAACATAGTAGTGCCTTTACTACGACTGTACATAATTGATATAAAAAAGATTTTTAAATAAATATTGACAAGATGACATTAACATTCTGCTTGAGCAAATGAAAATTCTGAATTAATTCTTTATTAATTACAAGAAATATATACAAAGATCAATCTTTCACAAAATACACATCAGAATCAAGAAATTCAGAAAATCTAACTTTATGTTTCAGAATATATCTTGAGAAGACTATTTTCTAAACAGAGCTCCAGAAATATCACAGCAGGATCTGTACCATGGGAATTTGAAATGATTTCCTCTCCCATGATACTAAAGCAGGAAGTCATTCTTCCAAAACAGACAATTGAAACAATATGCCACAGATTTAATTAAATTATACAGAAGGCTCCAACACAACTACTCATAAAAGAGACAAACCCAACCTAGCCCAGAAAACAGACCAAATACTGGAGATCATCGCACAAACAGGGAAATGAGACACCAGTGAAGACATTCACCACACCACCATCCTTAGCCAACAACAGTAGAGAGGCACTGACCTGAGACTAAATCCAAAAATATCAAGCATAAATGGATGTACACTTTATTATCAGAGTTACAGAAAATCTTCTGTAATAGCTACAGACCAGAAGACTCTAGATAAAGGTCTGAAAGGGCCTCCCTCTATCTGTACTACAGAATGGTGGAGGGGCCAAATTTAGTTTTTCATACATACCCTCTAACTGAAAGTATGAAGTGAAAGCATGCATTTGTCACCCTCCCACCGTTTCCAAACATTCTCCAGCTTCCCTATTCCTGCTCCCACATTTCAACAGCACTTAGATTGACCTCAGATTGTCTCTGGGCGTCTACGGAGTGCCGGAATAACAGCCGAAAATGTCACGCTAACTGATACAGCCTGTTCTTCCAGCAGATTACCACAAGAACGCTTCCTAGTGTTTCTGTGGCAGAGGTCCCTGTAAAAGCACAGAGTCTGTATGGATTTGTGTGTGTGTGTTGACCTCCAGAAGGATCTCTGCAGATATCTGAGGCTGTACAGTCATTTGTGCTGCTTTATCGTGAGACAAGGTGGCGGCTGTAAAGCGCTCAGCCTTGAGCAGAAGGGCAGGTCGATGAAATATGAGGCTGATGAGCAACAACTCAAACTCGCTAGAGTCAGCCAACACACACACAGCATCTCTCTCCTCCAGTCAGATCTCAGCCGGGTCAGTAGATTAGCGGTGTGTGCTGATCAATTCAGTGCAGATCAGCCGTCAGCCTGATGAATACCAAAGCACTCCCAATACAAACAAGTGGCGTTTTCAGGTTTTCAGATCTTACTCTTTGTATGTGTTAATAAGATTGCAATCAACTAGATTAGGGATGCACTATGATAACAGAGCAGGCCGTTAAATGTTGAAAATGTAAGCATCTTTTCATTTGAATTTCCAGATAATTATTTACATTTGCTGATAAATTATGCCAATATACTTTGAAAAAGACAAATAACTAGATATAGGATAGTGAAACTATATATTATTCATTCTGTAAGCAAACATTTGCTGGAATGATGATTTGTTTCACTGTTTTAAATCACTGCATTTAATTTGAGAACGCATGTGTGAAAAAGTCAACAGTTACTGTGCATGAGGCAGTGGCTGCCCCCTACGGATCCTAAAGCCTGTCCTGTAAGTTTTTTTATTTATTTAGGGAGCAAAATCAAATGATTTGCGAAACATGCTTTGAAATCCGGTTTTGAATCAAATAATTCATGAAACGTGCTTTAAAGTCCCATTCAGAATTTAATGATTTGCGATACGTGATCCGATTGATGAGCTTCAAATCATTTTGTGACTTAACTAACTAAAGCTCTGTCGATGCTGTTTTTTCCTCGCTCTCTCTATATAATTTATTTGTTATTTAAATCACAGGGGAATAACTTTCAGCAATTTTATTAAATTGCGATCGCGTTAAATACATTTTCCACTATATTAAAAACATTTCATGACGTGACACCCATTTACTTGCCTAAAAAGATGGATTTATTATGCTCATTGTTAACAGATTGCACTAACATTAGTTTAGGCTATAATTTTACCCTGGAGATAACCATGTTGATATCCATGCTGCAACATACTGCAGCGTGCGCCGCTCGCGATGCTTCAGCGTCTGCGGCTCACTAAGGACATAAATACATGAACAGCATCTCCAAAACTGCTCTGCACTTCATGAGCTTACCGTTTCTTTAAAACTAGCGTCACACAGAACTGTAAAGCTATTTGTGGCAACCCGCCAAAATAAAAGTTCGGTTTACTAGGCTACTACTAAAATTATTAAAATAATACAAAAAACATATTTTTTTTAAATTAATGATCAAATAACATTTCTTCCATGTTTTCATTTTAATACTAAATCCCTTTTGTTTGCTAAAATAAAGTTTAATTTGCATAATTTAAAGATGTTTTATGCATTTGATAGCTATAGTTATGTATACACAACACAGTATTTCTAAGAAAAAAGAAAACATCATGTGTGCACACGATCACTATAATACCACCTCCATCAACTTTTTTTGTTGTTTTTTTGTAAAATTCAGTACTATTTTACATGAAGTGTTATGTTTTTATTTATATTTGCTTATCCAGTATCCATTTTAAAAACTATTGGTTAATTAATTGGTTATCTTATATTAATTGGTCAACCTCTAATGTTTAACATATTTTTCTTAAATATATAATTGCATGTGTTTGTATTTATGTATTATATTATATACATAACAAATATACAAAGTATATGCACATATATTATGTAAACAAAAACATTTGTTTTGGATGCAATTAATCACGATTAATCATTTGATAACACTGGTTTTTATGTAGTTTCGAGAAAAAAAGCATTTTTTTGTATTTGAGAAATGTGCAATTGCATTTTTTACAGTGAAAAGGCATAAAGGAGACTCAGGAAAGCAACAGGGAAAATGTATGAGAAAAGAAGTGAAGGATCTGTGCGCGGGAAGGACGCCTGGCGGTGCCAGGTCGCTGGTGCTGACTCACACCCCCAGCACTGGCACAAACCCAGAGCGCTGCTGAGAGCCACTTCCTCTAGATCAGCCCATGACGCCGGTCACATGACATCAGCACCTGCCACACACACTGTTTACCTCCACGTGTGTCACCATGTGGAAGTAAAGGGTGACACCTCACAGAGCACTGCTTTAATCAGCACTACTAAGAACAACACTTATGCTCAAAGCACAAGTGCTGATAAATATAAGTAGCATGATGATTTAGAAAAACAATTAATTTCCTCGCAAACAACCCCATTTCCCCCAACGCACCATTACTTTTGCAGAGGAAATACTAACTGGCATTACCCGCATTGTATATACATTTAGAGCTCTCAGCGAAATACTGCAATCTATAAAATCCTGACAAGAGGCTAGACACAGAGTCTGTCGCAGACAATGACAGCACTGTCTGCAATAATGACATCATTATAAAAATAGAAAGGAAAAGTATATGCTTTGAGACATGCTTTGAATAATTTGACCATGCCTTACCTGAAAAATCTCAAAGGATATTAGGATGTAGTTTAGAACTAACTCAAAGTTGAATTCACATTTACTATTGTTTGACAATTATTCTCACAAGTGGAAACAATATTTCGGTAATCAACAGCCCAGAAATCTGTAATCATGGCCAGTCCTATTAAAATGACCGGATATTTTCTAAACAAAACTAACATGAGCACATGAGCACACCTTTACCTAATATGAGCAATTTCCTAATTGTTTTTAATTGCTTGTATTATATGTAACCCTGGACAACAAAACAAGTCATAATATTAAGATTTATACATTATCTGAAAGCAGAATAAATAAGCTTTCTATTGGTGTATGGTTTGCTAGGATACTCAAACTAGAGTATGAGGATGCAAAACAATCTAAATACTGAAAAAAATCACATTTAAAGCAGTCGAATGAATTGCATATTACTAATCAAAAATGAACTTATTTACATATGAAATGTACAAAATATCTTCATTGAACATGATCTTCACTGAATATCTCAATGAAAGAAAATAATTGATCATTTTGACCCATACAAAGTATTGTTGACGATTGCTACAAATATACCCGTGCTACCTATGACTGCTTTTTTGCTTCAGGATCACAGCCTGCATATATCTTATATGTAGCATGCATTTGCACTAATTGTCAGAGCCTGTAATTGAAAAAAGTGACATGCCTCTGCAGTGGAAGATTCCTTTACACAGAATTATTATTATTTCTATACATTTTCCAATGATTTATGTGATCGGTTAAGCATTAACTAATTGTGCTGTATGTATGAATGAATGGCGGAGGCAAATAAGCAGGGTTTTGTTACAAATATACCCATGATACCTATGACTGCTTTTTTGCATGCATATTCTCATATAGCCAGCATTTGCACTCAAAACAGAATCATTCTTTAGTTTTTACACAACAATAACAGCGTACACATGTAGTTGTTTAAATGATCTTGACTCAGCAGTAGATGAGTAATGATATTACAATGCAGGCAACTTCATTTTCATTCTAATGTTCACCGTTATCATCATTTATGATGTGCTTCAGGATCAGCCCACTGAAGAGGGAGGGGAGAATCACACAAAGACAGGAAAGCTTCAACCTTTCAGTTGTAGAGGACATTCACACCGCGGACAGACGTGAGAGCCGCTGCGGAGACATCAGACACACACACATACACACGCCAGAAGCAGCTGCCTCTGAGAAGCGTGTCATGCAAGCCGAAGGTCAAGACTTACTGGATGGGCGCTTGCTCGGCGTCGGACAGGCCCGGCTGGGAAAAGCAGCCGGACACAACGGAGCCCATGAGAATCGGTCGGTCGACGGCGCGTGATGTGTCCTACCTCCAGCCAGATGCTCGGCTCTGACCTGCATGCTAGGACACGGCGCTCTGTTTGTGCTTATTCATTACTGTAGCGAGTCTCATCACCACAGCTCCGGCGTCTCACTCCATCTGCGGGCCGGCCGGATGGAGGGGGGCTGGGCCGTACACGCGAGTGTATGAATGGAGCGATGTGCTTTATTTACATCCATCATGCTCTGGGGCACGAGGCTGCAGCCTGCGGTTTGATGCTGCGCTGGAGCTATAAATAACAACAGGGCTGACGGGTCTGATGATGAGGAAATGTAGCGTGATATCTGACGAGGGTGCGGGTGAGGATGCATGTTTACTGATCGCTCCATACTATGCTGTGGTTCTCGAGGTGCATGTTAGACTAAATTATATGTGACCTTGCAACACAAAACCAGTCATAAGGAGTACGGGTATATTTGTAGCAATAACCAAAAACACACTGCATGGTTCAAAATGATTGTTTTCAATTTTCAAATCATTAGGATATAAAAAAAGATCACGTTCTATAAAGATATTTAGCAAATTTCTTACCATAAATATATCAAAACATAGATTTTGATAAGTAATATCCATTGCTAAGGACTTTTCTCAATTGTTTTAAAAGAAGATGATTTTTTTTACACCTTCCAAATTCCAGATTTTCAAATAACTGTTTCTGGGACAAATACTGCCCTATCCTAACAAACCATACATCAATGGAAAGCTTATTTATTCATTTATTATTTTCAATATTATTAAATTATAATCAATAATCAATAAATTATTAATTATTATTCATATATTAGCCTATTTACATCTTTCAGATTATGTATAAATCTCAGTTTTGAAAAAATTACCCTTGGTTTTGGTTGCCCAGCGTCACATATTACATCCACTAGTTCCTCAAATTACACACTAGAGAGGTAAAATGCAGTCAGCAGGTTTAATAAAGTGCTTTATAAGCATTCACTCATCCATAAACACAAAGAGCTCCTTCAATTCGATGCAGTTTAAACTCAGCTGATCTGTGTCTCATTAGTCTTGTGAGTGTTTATGCTTCTTTTGTACACAAAGATCAGATATGTTGTACAAAAAATTCACTCTAAACCCAAAAACTGAATCTACTGTACTTCTCAAAGAACTAGTACAGCATGACGTCACTCTCTTTTGGTAACTATTTTCTAGAGAATGACATAACGGGTTTGTGTCTTGACTCAGGTAGGTACCTACCTACAATTTTATTTTGTGATATAATTACAGGCTGACTGAACATTATGCCTCAGTTTTTTTATTATTATTATATTGATGAATCAAAAAATATACTACATTTGAAAATATGTGAAAACTGAATTCAATATATCACAGTTTCCACAAAAATATTAAACAGAACAGCTGTTTTCAACATTGATAATTATAAAAATTGTTTCCTGATCAGCAAATCAGCATATTATAATGATATCTGAAGGATGATGTTACATTAAAGATTCACTTTTTTTTTTACTGTTTAACTTGTAGTTTTGATCAAATAAATGCAGCTGTTGTAAGTACAAGAGATTTCTTTTAAAAGACATTTACAAATCTTTTTGACCCCAAAATTTTACAGAACATAACTACCCTCTATTTTATGAAAGCAGTTCCTCCCATGAGTCCTTCATATAAGCTTATTTCCACCAAAAAATAATTAGAAAGGGTAATTGTGATTTCTTGTGTGAGGTTTGTTTTACTAAATACATCTCACAATCCAGACCTTTTTTTTAGAAATCCAAATTCTTGAGAAAAAAGTCTGAATTGTGAAATAAAAAGTTGCTATTTCCTTGGTAGAAATACGATTGCATCATCCTTGCATTTAAAAGCCTTATCTAAAAAAAAAAAAACAGCTCTTATAATAAATGCATCTTTTGTTGCTAATTTGCTGAACAGGTCAAATCTACAGTGATCTACATTTAAGATCTCAAATCATGATGATTTGTGAGTTTACTGCCATGTTTAAATGAGTTTGTCATGTCAAATTTTTGCAGTGTTTGCATATTCCCACAGATGAAGAACAATCAAGAATAAAAGGAAAAATTTACTGAAACTGAACAATAAAATCATTATGAAAGTATGAACATCACCAAAATTACAAAGAGTTCCGTTGTACTGCATTAACTAGATCTACAGTACTGCTTTCTGTTCCAGTTAATATGACAAACTATTATTACAGTTGATTTAAAAAGTTATTTAAGGAAGAGTTGCAAATAATGGCTTTCAAAATAAACACTAGAACAAATAAAGAAGTAAGGATTAAGAAACTCATCTGTTGATTTAAATTTAATCTAATGAAAGTCAAAAGTCAAATAAAGTCATTTTTAACTGATATAAGCAAACATTTACTCTGAGTTTGAAACTGGGATTGGATGAGCCCTGCTGGACGCTAATGTAAAATGAACACAAGCCCAATTCTGTATTAATGCACCAAGCTGAGATGCTGCTTTACGATCATGAACAGCCTGTAATTAATGCTAACCAACTTGACCAAATTCCAGCTACAATGATTCAGGTCCACAGTGAATGTGAAATCTGAACATAATTCGACAAACTTTTCAGGACAGGTCTCACGCTCTGCTGAGCTCAGCTAATGCTTTCTAAAGGTCTCTTAAGGCTCCTAAAGGCTAACAAAAGTGTTCAAATGCAACATCACTTACTTTATCATCGCATCTCGTGAGCACCTGCCTCATGCACACTTAAAATTTTAATGCAACTTTGTTTTGCATAGAAAGTAGATTTTTATTTTAAATTCAACAATTTTTTTGACAGCCCTATAGCACTCGTCACTGGACGTTTATAAATCTTATTGACTTTAAATGTTCTTCCTTACTTTAACTCCTTAAAGGGACAGTTTACCCAGAAAAGAATTCTGTCCCTGCACTTCCAAACCTATACTTTCATTCACCTGTACAAAATTTTAACTTAACATCCATCTTACTGACTATTAATAAGCAGCAAATAAAGAGTTTACTGAGGCAAAAGTCATTGTTGGTAACGGAACCTTAAAATAAATTGTGACTTAATTGTACAACCCTGGTCTGAAAAAGTGCATGCAATGGAAAAGGGCTTTCAGCAGAGGGCGCCAAACAATCAACTGAAGCCTCCATGCTTTATCCTGTACAAAAGCTCTACAGCATAACAACATAAAGAAACAGTGCTCGGTCCAAGGAAAGCTACACATTTACAACTCAAAAACAATATTCACAACCGTGACAAAGCAAGTTGTCAGCCATTTTTACATCATAAATCAAACTGAGTGGTCTTACCTTAAACAGTCTTGCAGCCAATCTCTGGGGTCTTTGTCGTTTAAACCATTTGCTAGAGCTGCTCCTGCGTCCTCCAAGCCCGCTGAGAGAAATGAAGAGGTCACCTCCAGAGCTGTCCGGCCGCTCTCCTTTGTGGCGGAAACACTAAGCACCTCTGCGTCCGAGCTCAGGAACAGACTTCTGTCCTTGAGCCGCTGTTGGATCATGGGTGTGAGAGGAATGTCGAAGGCAAATGATGCTCCTGGAGCACTGTGAGAGCTCGGTTCAGGTGCAGGGTTGGACAGCTCATCCAGCGAGTCCATGCTACTGTAAAGAGTCCCTCGCAGACGCTCCGACTCCAGAATGCTCTCAAACTGGCAGCTGAAGACATCTGTGACGTCACTCTCACCTGCAGCAGATCTACCTTCAGAACACCTGAAGCAGACATAAAGACAAACACATCTCACTCAACAGAAGAAAACTTTATCTCCCAGTTTCACAGACAAGGCTTAAGCTAGTCCCAGACTAAATTGCATGTTTGAGCTGTCTCAGATAAAAATATCTTGCTCTGACATATCTTAAAACATGTCAGTGTCGTTGATCTGTGTTAAGATGCACACCTGTAATATTTTCTTATAAAGCATTTTTGTAAAAGTTGCTTAAATATCTTAATTTCACTAATGCCTAGTCCTGGCTTAAGTTTGAGAAACCGGGCCTTTAGCTTAAGTATTAAAAAAAATCTAACCTAAGTACTTTATTGATTGATTGACTATATTACTACCATTTATGGCTTGGTTATAGTAATACAATTTTCAGTAACACTTAATTATAGGGACCAATTTTCACTATATAAACAAGCTGCGTATTACCATTCCTGGCTATTATTAACATATTGGCTGTTTATTAGTACTTCTAAAGCACAAATTCATGAGAGTCACCCACAGGAAGTTGAAAAAAAAACACAATTCCATTATAAAACCACAAGCCTCGTTCCTCTTAGCAACTCAAAGTGAACACAACACTTCCTCTATATTACGCATGACCATTTCTTATGAAGACCAGGCAGAAAGGATAAAGGAAGTGAAACCGATAATCAGATGCATTAGAGAACTGAATATAAAAAGTAACTAGATGAACAGCACACTTGAACATTGCACAAGGTTCATCTGTTTATATCTCTCATTCTAAACAGCTTTTTCTCACCTAATTGAGTTACCTACATAGGCATCATAGGCATAACATGACATAACAGCAAAATTATGCCGATAACACATTAGATTAGGGAACACATGGAACAGTTTTCTCACAGTAAACTCCAAATTACTGTAAAGTACTGTAGTAAATTAGTTGTTGTGGTAGGTATCTATTGGGTAGGTTTAAGGGAATTAAAATATGGTTTTGCAGGATAAGACATAAATATGTGTATATAAGTATATAAGTAAACAGCCAATATACTAGTAATATACATGCTATTAAGCATCCATTTAATAGTGAACAGTGTTCCCTAATCTAAGGGTGTTAGTATTACCCTGCCAGTAATATTCTGGCACTAATAAAATGCAATGCAACATAAAGCCAGAAATAATTATTCATATCAAGGAAAAATGCATATTAAAAATATATTCATACAAAAAAAAACATCAAACATGCATGTAGAGTGTTTAAATCTGTCTATTATAAGATTTGAAATGTCTTTTAAACAATGCAGAGCTAGAACATTTAAAAATGTTATGTTCAAAATCTTTACCAAATGTATAACAACAACTATAACTGTTATTAAACAAAGATAAGAAACACAATACAATATTTTTAATTTTATGTTGGATTTTTTCACTATTAACGACAACTTTTCACTCTAAAAATTCCTAATTTCCTGCTTATTAATAGTTAGTAAGGTAGTTGGTAAGTTTAGGGGTGTAGAATAAGGTTGTGTAGAATAAGGCATTAATATGCGCTTAATTGCTACTGATAAATAGCTAATCTTCCAAAAAATATGCATGCTAATAAGATAACAAGTTAGGAGATCCTAAAATAAAGTGTTTCCAAATTATATAAATAGTTCAATAAAAATATTTATGAAAACAAAACAATTACTCATTGTTAATAATATTAATAATTATAAAAATATAAGGAATTAATTTACCTGTAAACACTGTTGTTTCCTGTTGAACGAACACCAATTTAATCCCACT
>JAUMHR010000059.1:569930-592782 GCA_032361145.1 Enteromius fasciolatus
TGAGGAATAGCTTTTATATTAACTGGGATTTTCGTGTCACTTTTAGGGGAAATTCTAAGAAAACGTCATGACTCTGAATTTGGCTGCTAGGAGCCACTTTTTGCACAAAAATTCTTTAGGGATACGGGCCCTGATCTTATTAAACTTTCCAAGTGTAGCGGTTTCCTAGGGACTCCTCTGATTGGGAAAACTACAAACTACAGTTTGTGGAATCTGCGTAAAAACAAAGCGATTTTTTTTACGGATGCCTTTGTCAGGATTTCTTTTATTCTTTTACAAAAAGTTTAGAGAAACTTATCTTTAATCAATTATCTTTTTATATATTCTTTCATCATATCAGTCGAGTTTAAGACCCAACTTTTCCACTACTGATCACCCTTTAATAAAGGCCAAGCCACAGGTGTCATTTGCATTGAAATTTGAAAGGCTTTTGATATGGTAAATCATTAACCTACTTTCAATAAATTGTCTCCATTGGTTTAATGCTTACTTGCACAATAGGCATCAGTGATGTATACTAAGGTTTTCAGTCTGATTACTCCATTGTCCAAAAAGGTGTTCCTCAAGGTTCTCCTCTATTTTTTTTATTATTATTATTAATGGTTTGTTTCAAATGTTTAAATTGCTCTGTACTTCACTATGGTGGTGATAATGTTATTTATTTTGTTTTGATTTGAATAATGCTTTTGATGGTTTATCTCTTGAGTCTGTTGATTCATTTAAATATCTTTCATCTTTTGATTGACCATGAACTTACTTTCAAGCCTCATATTGATCATATTGTTAACTGTATTTGCATTTACTTTTTCATTCAATTAAATGAACACGTCAAGTTAAGAAAATAATTAGTTCTCATGTTATATTACTTCTTATTGATTATGCCAATATAGTTTATTAAAATACCACTGATACTTATTTGAAGCCTCTCAATGTGGTTTATAACTAACACTTTGTGTAGATTTGTGTTAAAGTGTCCATATCGTACTTATCACTGTTATATGTAGGCTATGTAATGCTTATTGGTTACACCCAAGAAGACTTATTGCTATAGGTAATTTCTGTTTTCTTATCTCAAATTAACTTGTATATGCTTATAAGTTTTCTTATGTTGATTTTGTTTATGTATGACATCAATTGTGTAGTAATCCTGCTGTGCACTGGGATTGGATGAACATGTCTTCTAGTTCTATGTTCTGAATATGTTTGTTTTGTTTATGTTGTAATTTTTCGACCATCTTGAAAATTATATGTAACATCTCAAAGGGCTATCCTTTCAATAAATCCAAATACATGTGCAATCAAACCTCTGCGAATTATTTAGAATGCAGCAGCATGACTGACCTTCAGTGAGTCCAACAGAGCTCACATCTCCAGTTGCTACCAGGGGTGGGGGCCATTGGCAGATCTTGCAATATATATTTTATAATAATTTGATCATAGTGTCCGTACCATTTGTTAGGCAAGTTTACATAAAAGAATAGGCTGCAAGGCCAGAAACAATAGAAAGAAAATATGGCTAATGTATAAAGTGCTATAAAAATACATTGAAATATCTTTTAAAATAATAATACAGATTTGCCTTTTAGTAAAGATAAATACTAAATTTATCTTTACAAGTCTATTTTTTTATTTTTTTGCTTCTTATCGGGGTTCCGAATCTCCCAGCCCACCTCAATTCGAGCACTGGCTTTTTGTGGTCTTTTTGTGGCACCCTTGGAAATTTGCTGAGTCCCCTAGTGGCCCCCTGCTTTACATAAGAGCATCCGACCCTCATAGCGTCACGTGACTCCATCAGTGGCGTCCGCGGCTCACGTCACGTGACTGGCGTCGACGGCAGACTCCTCTGACAGGATCTCGTCTATGGTTGTCTCAAGCCCAGGTGTGCAGTCTTTCTGAACAGGTTCGATTTTACACTCTTTTCTACTTTATATTACGGTGACTCCGCATCTATCAGAGCGCTGTCGATGAGCTCTCCGCGGTTGTGATGTTAAATCCCCGCGCTGCTGCTGTAAATCGCGAAATGGTGGCACTGACACAGCCCAGAATAAAGACAGTGTTTGGAGGACGCTTGCCTCTTTTAAATAATATTTTCTTTTACTCTTATTAGACGACGAAGCTGTTGATGAACGCGTTTGTATGGTACATCTAATTTCTTAGCACAGCATTTCAGTCCCTAATGTCGAGCATCATCATCATCAGGATGAAACTGGCAGATTCGTCGCGTAGCTTTCACTAAATTCAAAAAATTATCGTTTATTATCAATATTAATCATGCTTTTACATCATTCGCAATGTCCAAAGTGTTTTATTGCACATTTGATTTCTGCTAAAATGCTTCAGTGATCTTTGGCTCATTTACAGTAAAGCACTGGCCTGGTTTCGCAGGGTTTATCCGTCATATCCTTGTCTGGAATGAAAGACATTTCCATATGAATACATCCAGCAACCATACTGTCCAAACCACAACTGTGATGTATGAGATCAGTCGAAGTGTAGGACGTTTTGATGAATAAGTGAAAAGTGCCTGTATACTATTTATTTTAATTGAGATTTAGAAATGGACAATTGTATATCTATCTATCTATCTATCTATCTAAAATGACAAAAATATTTGTACAAATGGCACTCCAAATGGTTGTACAAATGGTTCTTGTTTTATTCTAATGTACTAATCTTGGCAATGAAATGTACGTAATTATAGCACTTAGCTATTACATAGTGTGTAATATAATGATCTGTTTTATTAAGTTATTTGTTAGTTAGTTTGTTCGTTCATTCTTTCAAGTCAAATGAAAATAGGACATTAGACTTAAAAGCACACACAAACCCTAATGTTTTCTTAAATCTACACTCATTTTTCTAAATGGTTCTGTTGCACAAAAGGTTCCTTATGGTGAAAAAATGTTCTTCAGATTATGAAAAGGTAAAAAAAAATATGTCTTTTTAAAAGAACCTTTGAGTGAATGGTTCTTTGTGGAACCAATAATGGTTGTTCTATGGCATTGCTGTGAAGAACCTTGAGCACCTTTAATTTTCAGATTGTAAACACTCATGTAAATTAGTGGAGAATATCTATATAAATAATATATATAAATCTATATAATATAAAAAATTCTCATAAGCCCTCTTAAATATCAATAAAAGCATTTTTCATGCAGTGTTGTGTTGTGCTTTAAATGCAGTACAAAATGCAACACCAGTAATCAAAGAATTTATAAAAAATCATATAACAATACTAGTTAATCATTGTTATTATTTAATCAACACTTCAAGGCAAATAAAAAAGTTGTGTACGTACCTTACAAAGCTACTTCTGTAATTATAATAAAGTGCTGTGTTTTAAAAGTATATAAATTGAGACTGGACAGCTCTTGATTGCTACTTTATATTTGCTTAATCTTCGGAATACAATTAAAGAGCCAGGAGGCTTGTCACTGTCCTGTTGACAAAAATTAAAAAGTAAAGTACACTGTTAAGGTCCAGAAAAGTATGAAAGACATCGTCAGAATAGTCAATCTGCTATCAGTGGTTCAACCATAACGTTATTAAGCATACGCAAATAGTATATGCTGTTCTGCGACACACAGAGGGACTGTTTACATTCGAATTAAATACACATAGAAGACATATCCTTGTGTTGCGGCTGACACAGAAGCGTACACTATTTGCTTGCAGCGGTGCTCTCCAAAATGGTGCTATGGCAACACTACGGTGCCAAATTTGTTGAATAATGTTGTTTTTGTTGTCTTTCCATACAAAATGTATTCCCGTTGCTTTATAACGTTTTGGTTGAACCACTGATGGCAGATAATTCAGAAGATGTCTTTTATAATTTTACTTGGCAGTCAATAGGACGGTCAAAAGCCAAATTTGTGTCCTGAGGATGTATGAATGACATGAGGGGTAAGTCCTGCAACCTGTCTTTGGAGACTGAAAGTTCCCTTAGATTTGTCGCATTTTAATGGTTGCCAGAATTTTGTTAGACATCTATACCACGTCACTGGCACATCATCATCGCCAGTAGAAATGCTCCATTGTCACTTACCAGACACCTTTCGGGGCTTTCACAGGTTTTGAAGTCAGAGTATAATCCAAATGCCAGATTTGGGTTCCATTTTGTACCTCCTGAATGGTTTTCTTTCTTGTTATTTTATCTGTCAAAACGAGTCAGCATTTGGAATTATCTTTCAGTGTTTTGATTTTAAGATCCATTCTCTGTGAAGTTGAGCTGAGCCTCCTAAACCTTTCTATTGATGTCATATCTGTGCTCTACATGAGGTCAGATGCAACTGCTTCTAATTGAGAAAATTACCTCAGAAATGATTAAATAACAAAAGTTTTTGTGTATTTTGTTGTGGACAGCTCGACAACTTTTTTACCAAGGAGAATACTGCTTGATTTAGTTTTACTTAGCATTAAAATATCTAGGGGCACAATGAACATTTATCAAATAATGCATTTTTCCTTAATAAAGGGATGCGAGAGAAGGAGACATTCACAAGAAAATTGTATTTATTAGAATACAAAATGTACAGTGGGTTTTTAAATAGTTCTGCTTCAAACTATATTTAATAATCTTTAATTATTTACAGGCCAGTGTATTGTTCTGAAACTAGTTAAATGTAAGTATTGAACTATATGCATTTAATAATATTCTTATTATTTCATTCCTGTGACAGGCAGCACAGAGAGAAGATACATGAGTTTATATATATGGTAGGGCTGAGCAATATGGACAAAATAATCATATTGCGATTTTTTTTGAACTAATATTGCGATTTTATTTGCGATTTTGGCAACTGTTTTTGCTTTTTTGAACATTGTTTTTTTGCGATTGCGATTAATTGCACAGCCCTAATATGTGGCTTTTGGTTATAAACAAGCCAGGTATAGGAGTAGGTGGTGGAAAAGCACTTATTACATTGATTGCCAGCCTCTAATAATTTATAGACAGTTGATCTTAAAAACCTTCATGGAATAAATGTGTGGTATCCAGGTGCAAGTCAAGTCAAGTCACTTTTATTTATATAGCGCTTTTAACAATACCGATTGTAGCAAAGCACTGAACATCATCAAGTGCAAGAGCACTATGTATTTACTTGCAACACTCATATTTATTTAATAATCATATTAATCAATAAGGAATTCCTTACCCAACCCAACCCAACCAATATTTAAATCACTTGCTTTGAACTCCAGAGTCACCATAGCACTCTGGACCACAAAATAAGTCATATATATAAACATTATCACTTAATAATCTGAAAGCTGAATAAATTATATTTCCATTGTTGTATGGTTTGTTAGGATAGGGCAATATTTGGATACAACTATTTAACAAAAAAATCTAAATAATGAAAAAATCGCCTTTAAAGTTCGTAGCAATGCATATTACTAATCATTAATAACTACAATGGGTCAGATTTTGTCTGTTGCTAAAAATATACCCATGCGACTTAAGACGGTTTTGTGGTCCAGGGTCACATATGTGCTAGACAACACTATAGCTAGATCTCAAACCTGTAGGATCATTTGCATTGATTTAAATCGTCATATTATCCAGCTATGATAATATGATAGCCTTGCTCTATGGTAAAGTACAAAGACGTTATAGACACAACTGCATAACGCATAAAGCTGCTTTAAAACAGTCTGCATTGTGAAAAGCCGATTTGACAAGGAATTAAGTAAATGATGATGAAATATAGGCTGTAACTATGTTGTAACATAATATATACAATTTATTCTCAACATAACTCCTTGTGTGTTTCAGCCAGGTCATGTCATTAAAGATGGAAATGGATGCCAGTGGAGTGTCCAGGGCGCCCATATCCGTTCTGCCTGCTGCTGAGGTCAAAGCCACCCTGAAGCCAGAAGCCGATAAACCCCGGTGCTCCAGCACTCCCTGCTCCCCTATTAAAAGTACTGTCTCAGGATACCAGATCCTCCACATGAACTCTAACTATCTAGTGGGCTTCACCACCGGTGAGGAGCTTCTCAAATTAGCCCAGAAATGGTCCAGCCCTGACAACAGCAACACAGAGGCCTTGCCCAGCCCCATTAAAAAGCCTGTGGATTTAAGCCTGCACCGAGCCTCACGGATTTACAAAGCCAAAAGCCGTTACTACCAACCGTATGACATCCCAGCCATCAACGGACGCCGGAGGCGGCGCATGCCCAGCTCAGGCGACGGCTGCTTGAAGTCGATGGTGAGCGGGGAGCCCAGCAAGGCCTTACACGGGCCCCTGCCCCTCTGCCTGTTGAAGGGCAAACGGGTGTACTCCAAATCCCTGGACTACCTCAACCTGGACAAGATGAGCCTCAGGGAGCCGGCAGACACTGAAGTGCTGCAGTACCAGCTACAGCATCTCAATCTGAGGGGCGAGCGCGTGTTCACCCGCAACAAGACATGAGTTCTCAAAATGTCCACCTGCCCACAGTTGTCTGGCTGTGATGTAGGGCCTTGATTTTTACCACTCTGATTATAGGCAGTTCACTACTAAAGCAGGGTGACCAAATGTGCTATTTTCCTGGAAACATCATGGACAGGATTTGTTTTGGCATTGCTCATTGTGCAGATCTACGGAGAATGGTCAAGCGATGCAAATACAGATAGGTGTTAGTTGTGTTTGACCTAAAGTGGTGCTGCTCAGACCGATCAGTTTGACATCAAAGTACCTCGAGTGGTTCGAAAGTAAGGAACGCCAATTTATACACAGAGCCGTAGATCACTGACAAGCTGCGCCAGTGAATCACCCGCGAAACTCAACACGCAGCTTGTCAGTGATCTATGGCTCTGTTCATAAGGTGGCGCTGCATTTAAAAACAGCTGACGGAGATTTAACGCTAGTCAAAGAACCGGCTTTACTGATGAGATGCGCATAATATATCGTACGATATATATCGCCCAGCCCTATTCGAAAGTATAAGGAGCCATTTGCTCTGCTCTTTATAGCTTTTATGGTACTTTGATGTCATACACCAATCGGTCTGCACACGCAAACACAGCCAAAACCTAAATATTTTAGACAACATAGAAATCCTAGCCTGGACATATTAGGGCAAAATGGCATGTATGGTCACCCTGCTAAAGCCCAAAGTATACTTAATTTTTTACGTGTTTGACACAATTTTTTTCACCAAAATAGTACCCCCGTACTGCACTCGCACCGCCATATTTTTCTTTGTATGCACAAATCGCGCATGTGCATTGATTAAGTTTTGCACTAATCAGTTGTTCCACAAGGTGGCAGCACCGAGTGTACTTTGAAAAAGCTGCGCCTTACACTGTACATGTACACATACAAAAGTAAAGTATACTTTGGGCTTAAGGCCCAAACCTTAGACCACTGATCTCGAGGTGAGATAAACCAGTTAGTGGAAACTAAAGGAGTATTTTGTTCAAAAAGACAAATTCCGTCATTCTATACTCACCCTCATGTTGTTTTAAGAATTTTTGGAGAAATGTTTTGCAGCTCTTTTCATACAATGACAGGAAATGTTGACGACATATGGCTTGTGTGCCATATTCTAGATTTATTAAACAGGGCAAGTTAGCGTGAGAGTGCTGCCATTCCATAAAGGCACAGATGGTAGTGGAAGGCTCTGCGGTTGATCTACTGACAAAGTGCACATTAAAGAACCCGGACAAATGAGCAATACAATCTATCAAGAGCAGTTTAGATGAGCAAATATTGCAGCCATGCCAAGGGCAAAATGCCTCAAGACATGCCTTCTTGTTTGTTAAATAATAGCACAAATACCAGTAAATTGGCGACTGCAATCTGTATTTTTAATACTTCCCTCTCATAAATATTGCGTCCTCCTACAAATGCATATTCAGTAAGGACAGCCACAAAAATAACTTAGTCCACGCCTTTTCTGGGTGTCTTTACTTAATCATAAAAAAGTAGTTATTGCTAAAAGAGGGTTTTCTTTAGTGTAAATCTGGTTCAAAGCTTGCGAAAGCCGTACGTTTGTGTAGGGAACTGTCTGAAATTTGTTATGGATCTGCTTATCATCTAAAATTTAATTACCCTGTTTAAACTGTAATGGCATTTTATAGTAATGTAACTGATTACATTTGATTACTGTTCTAAATTTCTAATAAATGTTTTTAACTGTTTATCATTTTCAAATCAGGCAAGGGTTAACAATACAAAAGCATTGTTAGGCTTTTAAAATTCTTCGTTGCTTGAATTAAGATTTTCAAGCAGAGCCACCAGAGACTCAGACTTAAGCATCTCTTGTCTTTGAGGTCATTCTGAGGTTAAATGCAGATTAAAAGTAACTAATTTAATTACATGTTTATTCTGTCATTAACTGTAACGGATTACAGTTGGCTTTACTATGTAATTAAATTCTGTTACATGTTACTGGTTACTCCCAGCACTGCTTATATGGTAAGGCTGCACGACTATTTGAAAAATAAATCTAAATCACCGCTTAGTGTGATTGAGAAATACGACACTTTAAATACGGATCAATTTAAAAAAATTAAGCCATAAATATTAGTATTGTCATTGTACAGTTACTAAAATTAATGTTGTTGTGATTTATTTGTAATATATCTTTCTAATAATAACGTAATGCATTATTATAGTCATATTAATATAAATAATCACTATGGACTTAAATGTAAATTGTGTAGCTCTACAAACAAACACGATGCACCTGGAGCTTTTTTTTTTTTTTTAAACTGTATTTTAATTATTAGATAATTGCAGATGGATTTTCTCTATGAACTGACTTTGTATGAAAAAGAACTGCGTTTTTCCCGGTTTATAAAAACCTGAGGGTGAGTAAATAATGACGCGATTTACTAAACCTTTGTCCACACAACAATTTATTGTAAAACCGTATGTTACAGGGGATTTTAGTGAGGTTTTTCAGGATTAGCAATAAATGGTGTGGCTTAATAGCTGAATTCCTACTGTTATTTGTGAGTGTGATGAGTGTACGCAAAACTCTTAAACCTTTGGAAACGTTGTATGAAAACGGCCGTGCTACATTTAGTCTTCTGTTCTCCCCTAACATCCGATCATACGCTTGTGTTATTCTGCTAACTTTAGTAACTTGTGTCAGGTGAGGATCTCGACTGTTACGCAATCCGGATGATGTTTAACACAGACTCTGATAGGCTTTGTGCAGGAGAGGCTTATCTCTGAGAACCCAAACTAACATTAGCATAGAGAAACCATTAATGGCCTTTTCATTTCTCTAATCAATGTTTTACAGGAGACCCACCGGATCGGATTTTAAATTACACTGAATGCTGTGTTATTTTCTGGATGAAATCTTTCTGTTAATGAAGGTTGTGACATTTACTTTGTCCATTTCCCTTCACAATGCACATGGGTGATAACACTGCTATAAAAACCAAAGTCCAGGGGAACTTGATGAATCATTTTTGAACAGCAGACAATCTTTCATGGTTTCACACGATAAGCACTAGTAACAGTTTATGGAATTTTATTTTGAATAGGTGACTGCTTCCATTTTGCTCTTTATATTTCTTTTTATCATTATGGAAGAGATTTGTTCAAAACCTTTGCATTTTACATGATTCTTTAAGATCTTTGTTAGTATTGCAGATGTTTCATGCTTTTCAAAACTGTTTAGTTGAACCCCTCGTGCATCTTTTTTCTTCCTATATCTTCCTGTAATTTTGAATAATGCTTTGAACTGAATTGCTAGATTTCACCCTTGCTATAACCGACTTCATTCTTTTGTTTTGTTTCTAATCTAATCTAATCTTGTCGAACTGCCGTATTATTTTAATGTTTCAGTCATCTAACCACAGATGATTGGATGACTGAAAAAATAAAATAATATTTAGGAATATGCTCTAAAAAGCACCTTAGGTTCATTCATTTAAAATATTTATTAATTGTGATGTGTTGGTGACGTTTTATTACAGTATTTCCAAAGTGTTTTATTTACATATTGGATTTTTAATCGAACCCTAATTAATTGTTTTGTTGTCGTTTGATTTCCTAACTACATAGTGTTCACATGTATGTGGTAGAAATCCATTGGACCACTGTAAAAAAAAAAAAAAACTGAATTAGTGACATTTACTGGAACAGTGTGATTTATTATTTATCTTCACAGCGATGAATACAATGCTTAAACTAAAGTGAATGAGTTCAAGTCTATTTGCTATATTCAAAAATAATATGAGGTAGGCCTAAATGATCAGTTCTCAAGCATCAAGGAATCAGCTCGCTAGTGTGCCAGCAGTCAGGCGACTGTTAGTCATTATCATCTGAAGTCACATCTTTTCTGACCCAGTCTAAGCCAAACTACCAAAAAGTGAGCTGCTACAGTAAGCTGGTTTGCTGAAAGCGTTTGGAATAAAAGCTGTAAGGAGATACTACTTCTCGTGTTTGGGCTATCTATGCTATTAACCGATTTTTAGGGTTAGATTTTTATTTATTGTATTTTTATTTGAATTATTTTGTTGTGAAATATACTCATACACGTCTGTGATATTTCAGAGCCAATAAGGGTAAAACTTCAAAAGCTTGAAGACCTGTCATGCACTGAAAAAGTTAAACTGGTGTATTCTCTATTTATCATAATAATAGTCATAAAAACTGCTCCTGCCTAGAAGGATACAACCTAATTTGAATCTGTAAAAATGCATTAGAAACCACTACTGGCTGCAGTGCCTTCAGTAAGACATAAATGAGTTATTCAGAAGGCATGTCTTAGTTCGTCTTAGAATACTTGAATGCACATGTAATATTGTTCGGTTATCTTCTGTTCTCAACATTTTTAATGCTTAAAATGTTCTTTTACCCTCTGCAGTGTCAAAGTTTAACTTTTGTTTTTGTCAGAGTTTGAGTTTTATTTGATATTAATAAAACACTGTTCTTTGCATTGTGTATTTCTTGCAATGTCTTCCCAAGAAATGAGTGGGGAATGAATGAATCTTGAGTGCAATTTAAGTCACTTTGGATAAAAGTTTCTGTCAGATGCATAAATATAAGAGTTGATTTTCATCAGAGAAATCTGAAATCTTGGCTTGTCTACCCTCTTCAGAGTTTTCTGATCGCATTAGAAGCGTGTGTAAATGCCCTCCGAGATGACTTAAAGCCCTCCATTAAAAACTAAACTTTCATAAAGGCCAGAAGAGGGCCTCAGCAAATGTTCTAAAGGTTTGCAGGATGACATAAGTGTGTCAAATTAATAACCTTATCTAAAATAAAATGGCAAAACACATACAATTAAAATGTAAACTGACATTTTTTCCTCCTCAATAATTATGTTTGATTAGGCTAATGTAAAGCAAAAGCATTAATCCAAATATTATTGGTTTGATTATCCTTATCTGGAAAGATCAAAAAAATTATAGAATTTATGAGACAAAGGTATTGTTAGCACTTTTCTCTTTTGTTCAATTAAATCAACAGTTTTTCAATAAATGAAGAATATCTGAAATTATGTGCTCTGCTGCTGGGCTAATAACCGACATGATAATGAAAAATGATAATTTTCTGTTTGTTGACATAACATGGTTAGATGCAGATGATTAATATAATTCTTGGGTGACAATTTTAGAGAAAAGATTAGAAAGTTAATCAAATTAGAGATCATATCATATATCATATTTATCATTAAAGCTGTATTGAATTATTATGGGATATCCATCAAAGCTTTCAGAATTTCTGTAATTTAAAATTATTTTAATAACAGTATATTTATTAAATAAAAAAATACTTTATTTTTAAAATAAATCTAACATAAATGTTGCATTTTAAACAAGTGTTAACTTAGATATTATTAAAAACATTTTACTTAGCAGAAGTATTTGTATCATTGCCTTTTCTCCCATGCTGGTAAGCCATCTCATATACAGTATGCATTTGTAAACAAAACAAAAATCAGTGTTCAATTATTATTATAATTTTTTCTGCAATCCTACACTATGGCATTGTTGAACAGCACGGTGTGTCTTTTGTGTATTGTTCATTTCTTTTTTATTTATCGTAAAGCATTTTGAAGTACCATTGTGTATGAAATATACCATCTTTCAGTGTTAATCCTGTTGTAAGTAAATAATAAATTAGTCTGTAGAATGTGAGAATTAAAACTTAGACATAATTGGTTTTCACTCATCATTTTTCATGATGTGCAACACTTCTGACTTTGTAAAGGCTTTCTTAAAGGAACAATGGAAACCAAATGAAATGTAGGTCAAATCACATGACTCACATGACAATAGTGTGCAGAGCCCCTATAGTCACTTCTGTCTGTCTCTATGTTTTTCTTCATCTTTTTGTTATTCAAGGTGCAAATGAAGTTTGACAAGCATGATATGCTTACGACTTTACTCTCATTTTTAAACTGTGCATTAGCCTTGCAATATCAGCAAGACTAAGTAACTTTCCAACTTTCCTTACATTTGATAAACTGAAAGCAAAAGAACAAGCACATGCAAAACAAAACAATTGTTGAGCACTTTTCTGATTAAACAAACTTTGATTTTTTTAATCATGTAATTTCACCAAATTTGATTTGGTTTTTTAAGTAAGATTAGTAGATTGAGTTTTACTATTTAAACTTGGCTGTTTATGTAGAACTACCTTAAACAGTATAATCATTTATAACCTGGACAGTTTAGATCTTAATGCTGAAAATTATGCTCAAAAATGATAAATATTATAAATAAAATGTATCTTAGTTTAAAGTTCATTAACTGTACTGCAGTCTTTAAGAGTGGACAAGGCAACGTTTGCTCACGATATGACAATTTATTGGGAAAGTAAATGACTAAATCATGACCTATTTTACAAACTTTTCTTTATTATAAATGATGAAAGAAGAACTAAATAAACTGATAAAAGATGACAAAACACATGTAAAACATATGTTTGTGTCGATCATTAGGCCTATGTATATTTAAAATGCAATAATTCAGACTTTTTCATGCTATAATATAGTGCTGTTACATTTTTTAAACAGACCTTATGTGTAGCAAAAAATTATTTTTAATATTTCTAGAGGTGTAAGGCGCTGTCCATTTTATAACCAACTGAGTTGTTGTAACAGACATAGAAAATCTTAGAGGCACAAACTGAAAAACTGTTAAGTTAAAATTGTTGTATGTGTGTGTGTATATATATATATACACACCACCGTTAAAGAATTTGGGGTCAGTAAGATAAGATAAGATAAATATTTTTCTTCTGCTCATCAAGGTTGCATTTATTAGATTAAAACAATCAAAAAAACTGTAATATTGTGAAATATTATTTCAAATTAAAATTCTGTGTGAATATATTTTAAAATGTACTTTATTCCTGTGATACAAAGCATCATTACTCCAGAAATCATTCTAATATGCTGATTTTTTACTAGAATTGTTGATGTTGGAAACAGCCAAATATATTGTTTGGAAATTGTGATGTATTTTTTTCTTCTTCTCAAGATTCTTTGATGAATAACAATAAAAACACATAATTTTTTACCAAACATTACTAAAATGTAAATCTATGGTATGACTTTCTTGTTCATTTAATAGATCCTTGGTAAATAAAAGTATTAATTTCTTTCAAAGAAGAAAGAATAAAAATGTACTGATCCCAAACTTTTGAACAGTAGTGTAACAGTAAACTACTGTAAAAGTAGTTTTGAACATTATTATCCATTTTAAATGAATGCTTCTCTTTTTAATGTTTGAATGATCAAAGAATTAAAAAAACAGGAATAAATTACATTTTAAAATATATTCACACAGAAAAGAGTTATTTTGAGCTTTTTTTTAGCTTATTGCTTAAAAGCTTTGTTTGTATTTTATAATATTTTTGTTTAGAAAAAACAGTGTATGGCAAAACTATGTCTGATCCCTCCAAATCAAAACAACAACAACAAACAAACAAAAACAAAATTAATCAGAGTCAACAGAAATTCATTTTTCATAGACTAGATCCAAAAACCATACACATTTTATTGTGCTAGTCAAACAAAAAGATGTGAGCAGTGAGTCAGCCCCAATCAGAAAATTTCGAAAACTTGAAAGAGTGGGAATTGACCCCATAAATGTTTGTTTATGGATTAAAAATTAATTAGTTGAAAATAGAAAATTCTTTATTTGTAGGCGGAGTCAACGTAATAACAAATAGAGTATCTTTCGAGCTAAAATGTTGTGCAAATATAGGGGGTTTAACCGCCAGAAAGAAGAATATAGGGGGTTTGTTTAAATGAGAATACAAATCAATCCAAAACTTTTGACCAAATTCACAAAAAAAGAAAATGTGTAGCCTATTAAAGGTTCCGTCTTCGATGCCACAAAATGTGCAGGTACTAGGAATATCAACGTATTTGGAAAAAGTTGCGTTAACAGGATATATTTAATGCAGTATTTTAAAGTGGACTTTTCCCTGTTATTAGAAAGAAAATCGTTATGAGGCAACAACCACGTTCTTCTCTTAATCCAAATATTGCTCGTGCAGTTGCGCGGGAGAGCGCTGACGTCACAGCTCAGGCTTTCGCTCTCTCTGTGTGCGCGAGCGCGTCATGGCGGAGACCGGCTGGCGTAGGATTTACAGCTGAAATATGCCTGCTTTTCCATCTGTTTCCCGGCACATGGAATACAAAACGTTGCCTAGCGTCTAAACCCAAGACACTTTCGACCGTGGAGGGGTAAATTCGGAATCCCATATCTCAGAATAAAGTCTAAGAGTGTTTTTGTGGAGTTCCCGAGCGGCTATCAGCAGAAAGAACCCAAAGCAGCGCAGGGCAGACAGGTAATAACATAGAAAAACACCTTCAACAGGACTGCTCTCTTTCGAACATCGAGATTGACCTGGCTGAGAAATCCGTTCTGGCTGGGTATTCATTGGTAGATGTCTGTATACGGTTCTTGATTATGTATTTGGCAGTTTTAAGGGCTAATGAAAACAAACTGAGCGGCGGATCCACAGAAGCGCAGTGCGGGAGTCAACAACGGCGTGATGATCAGACAATATTACACTGAAAACAGTCTAAATTTAGACGAAAACTCCGATAATAGACCAAAACCTACGAGTTAACTGGTATAGCGATTTGTTTTAGTTGCTTAAGACGAGCCAGCTGAATTCAGAGCAGAATGTCCCATAAAAATCAAACTCAAATTGAGTGAGGCTGCTCCTTTAGCTTAGCATGCAAGATAACTGACTAAACAAACAAATAACAAGATAATTGGGAGGATTCTCTCCAAATATGGTTTAGGTGTTAATAAAATATTAATCTAATCTAGATTATACATTAGTGTACTCCAGTAGTGTGACTCTGTTAGCGACCGGTAGCCAAACAGCTAACACACGCTTCTCTTTTAGCTGTAGCATGCTAAGCTAAGTTAGCCTGTCCTGCTACGACAGAAAGAGACTAATGAAAGATTTGAAATGTAGCGCCAACCCAGCACTGCTAATGGGGCAAACGACCAAAACATCGTCTTATAATGTGGTTTTATGACGTGAAACGTGATTTTTAGTCCGAATGAACGTCTTGACAGCGGGTATTTGTAAACACCCCTAGATATACTGGTGACCCGAAGGTATTCCGTACCTGTGCCCGAGCATAGCGCTGCTTCAGGGCGCCGCGCAGCTCAGGAAAGTCCAGGGCGTTTTAGGCCTGAGCACTAGAGGCCTCTGCGGTCAACATCACACCGATCACTTTCATTCATTAAGCAGTACTAAATATTTTGCTTTATATAAGATTTGTGTACGATTCATCTGTAGATTTTACTTGGAGACAAAACGTGGTTTGCCGCTAAATAAATGTAGCATTTTTCTGTTATTGGTGTAGTGTTTTGAAGAGGGAAAGTAGATAAGTAATCCTCTCTAAGAAGCATTTACTGGTATACAACATTAGGACCGCAATATTGAAGAAATAAGCTAAAAATATACAATATGTACGCAAACAATTTATGTTACCAGTTACATTTTTCTACACCGAACACGTGCATTTCTGTTACTGTGTTTACAATGGCAAACAAAATGCATAGCTTTCTAAATAAATACTTTTACTGTAACATTTCTGAAAACCGTCTCTTATATTGTTTTAGCATTGTTTTGTTTTTCAGATTAGTCTTTAAGAAAGAAATCCGTAATGTTTACTGGCAAACATAAGATAAGTCACCTTGATAAAACATTCCATTTGTGGGATTGTTCTAATCACAACTTAATTTGGGTTTTTTTAGGTGAGCTGCTCTTAAGTGGCGCACACAGACTGCAAGGATCTCATCAGGGACTAATATTTAATATTTGATTGCGATGGATGGACGCAGTGAGGATGAAAGTGTCAGCAACAGCAGCGGAGAGTCCAGGTAATCATAATACATTGGTTTTGATGTTAACAAATTTATAAAGTAATTTGTCTGAAAATGAAAATTTTGAAGACATTTGCATAGCTTACAATCCGATCCATTTTATTTTTGATGTACCGCAAGCATCTGGTTTTGACATGGTGTTTGACAGCAGAGCATTGAATTTGGACTTGTACTTAAGCTGTTTGTTTTTCAGTATTTTTTTTATTCTGCAGTCGATGTAATCCAGGTCATTGTGGTTTTAAACATTTGCTGAAAGTGATAGACTTAAATTATCAGTAAATAATGGATAACATCATACTTTGCTCATCTGCTTACATGCACAGTGTGAAATGTGACATGTAATTAAGTAGATAACTGCTGTTTTATTACGTTTATTAATATTGAACGCTTTTTTTAAAGTGACATTAACATGTTAATAGAAGTGCATAGTCTTTGCTAGCAAAATGTAAATGTTAAAATTGTTGTGGAAAACCATATTTAACCGATTTACTTTTTCTAATGCTAGCTTGCAGCAGTACTGTTTAGTTGAATAGTCTCACAAATCCCTAGGATTAATTCATCAATAATCTAGAGTAGAGGCTAACCTGTTGTTTTCACTGAATTAGTATGCATTGCCATTAATAATGCCACATATACTTTTTTTGATAATTATATTGTCTATTCACAAAAAATGTGTAGTATATAAGTATCCTGCTCAAAATGATCAGCATTTAATTGTGCAGATGATAAATTGACTTGTTGTGTTTTTGTGTCTCAGTAATTCAGATGATGAGTCTGGGTCAGGATCGGGTTCTGGCTCGGGCTCGAGTTCAAGCAGTAGCAGTTCTAGCAGTAGCCAATCAGGGAGCAGCGACTCAGGAAGCGGCTCGGATTCTGGAAGCCAATCTGACTCGGACTCTGAGAAATCCAAGGAAAAGAATGATCAAGACAACAAAATTGATGGAGCAGCGGTAAATCATAAATCTTTTGTGTAAAGTTGTCAGACGCAAGGGGTAGTGCACTGTAAAGTCCACATGATATCAAAACTGATTAAGTTACATTTCTGTCAAAGCACAGGATGGGACAACTGGCAATAAATGAAACATTACATTTACATAATACAGAGAACGTAACTGTAACTTGCAGGCAAAAATTATGCACTTTGCTTTTCTTATCCGTTTAAAAATATTCACAGTTTAAATCATATAGTTCTTTCAATTGTAGTTTGTTTGGAGATGTTTTTTTTTTTGCTAATGCAATGGCACAAAACACAATGTTATTGTGAGAGGTCTACAAATGTTTTTGGTTCGTTATGAAGCCGTGGCGGGACAGATTAGACCGTGGCGTGTGCCAAATTTTAGCTAATTAATGGGAAACACTGAGTAGGCACTTCACAGGGTTATGGAATGGAACGTTTGTTTGAAAATGTCCCTTTTGTTGTAATTCCTTGTAGTTTTGGAAGTCCAATCCCAGTATCCTGACAGTGCAAAGGTCAGCCATGCTCAGGAAACAACAGCTTCAACAGCAGCAGCTCCAGCAGCAGAGCTCCTCAAACACTGGCTCAGACGAGGTATTTGCTCTTACTGCATCACTGTAAAAATAAACTCTGTAAAAATGATCACAGATTTGCAAGATTGTCCAAACACCTCTGTTTATAAGTGTGTCTTGTATTCTTACCTGCAGGACTCTTCCAGTAGTGATGAATCAGATGAGTCAAAGAGCAGGAGTAAAGGGTGAGTCTGTCTGTTTGGAGTGGTAACTATCTGCGTTGGAACATCATATGAGATGACACTCTTGCTCTTCATTTGGTTTACATTAACCCTGAAGTTCTATGTGTAGGTCTGGTTCAGACTCTGACTCGGGCTCTGGTTCAGGAAGTGGCTCGTCTGACTCTTCAGCAGAGGAAGAGAACAGTGACGAGTCGGTGTCAGACTATGAGCCCAGTCACAAAGTCAAGAGCAGAAAACCTTCAAACAAGTACGCATTTTATCTTTATTTTATGCAGGGTGTTTTTCACAATAGTCTTACAATGTTTAGTATGGATGCGCCAAAATGAAAATTCTTGGCCAAAGCCAAACAAAACTAATCGTTTGAGGCCACGAATTCAATTGTCATACAGTAACCAGCGGACTCTCTCACTGTCACCCTGGTTTCCTAAAGTCAATTAAGCTTTGGCTGTGACTTATGATGAGTAATTGATTTTAACTAAACTTAACCATTGTTAAAAATTTTTACTTGCGTTTTTTCTCCACACATTTTGACTCGCATGATGCCATTTTTAAGTCAAGTCACCTTTATTTATATAGCGCTTTTAACAATACAGATTGTAGCAAAGCACTGAATATTATCAAATAGAACAACAGAGTAATGGTAATGTATAATGACGAGAATAAAACTTTATTTATCAAATGCAGAGACAGTCTCTGTAGTCAAGATGCCGATAATCACTCGGCGTCAAATCACAATTTTTAGTTTTCTGTTGCTGAATAAATCTTTGCTCATCTCATCTCTCAGGGCTACTGCCAGGAATGGGAAAAATAACAAAGCTCCCAAGAAGAAGCCCTCCCGCTCCTCTTCAGATGAAGAGGATGATTATAATAAAGCTCTAGCGGGACCTCGGCGGCAGGCAACTGTCAATGTGAGCTACAAAGAAGATGAGGAACTGAAGACTGACTCAGATGACCTAGTGGAGGTATGCGGAGAGGACGTCCCACCACCAGAGGAGGATGAATTTGAGACACTGGAGAGAGTTATGGAAATTAGGATAGGCCGTAAAGGAGGTAAGAACAAAAACTGAAGTACTTTTTGTATTTAATAAGTGTTCAGACTCTGACTTGAATGAATTTCATTCAATGAGCAAGACTGCAGGTTAAGCTATGTGGAGACTGTCATCTATGGAGAAAAAATGATCAGACATATGTTAAATTGTGTACTTGTTCTTTAACAGTAACTGGGGCCGTAACCACGGTGTATGCAGTAGAGGCAGATGGAGACCCCAATGCCAACTTTGACCCCAACAGACAGCCAGGAGAGGTGCAATACTTGATGAAATGGAAGAACTGGTCCCACATTCACAACACCTGGGAGACAGAGGAGACACTCAAACAACAGAATGTTAAGGGCATGAAGAAACTGGACAACTTCAAAAAAAAAGAGCAGGAGAAAAAGAAATGGTATTATTCCTTAAAGGTAACGTTAATTTCCTTTTGGGTAACATGGCTTTCAATGCTCATTTGTTCTTACATTGTCACCTGTAGGCTCAAATCTGCCTCGCCTGAGGATGTGGAGTACTTCAACTGTCAGCAGGAGCTCATGGATGACTTGCATTCACAATATCAGCTTGTGGAAAGAATCATCGGTGAGAGGAAGCTGCCTCCTAATGTCTTTGTTTCAGTCTGTTGTTGGGAGTGTTAATTTACCTTTTCTGTTGTCTTAATCTTGCAGGGCATTCAAATCAGAAGTCTGCCGCAGGTTATCCAGATTACCTTTGTAAATGGCAGGGGCTGCCATACTTCGAGTGCAGCTGGGAAGATGGTGCTCTTATTGCCAGAAAGTTTCAAAAGTGCATTGATGAATACATGAGTCGCAATCAGTGCAAAACCATTCCCTCCAGAGACTGTAAGGTAATGGCAATCGACGCCAGTCGTCTGAACTAGTAAATGAAACGGGCCACTCTCCAACCCATTAAAAATGTTGGGTTTTCTTTAGGTTTTAAAACAGAGGCCACGGTTTGTACCCATGAAAAAGCAGCCTCACTACATTGGCGCAGATGGATTGGAGCTGCGAGATTATCAGTTGGAGGGTCTGAACTGGATGGCCCATTCTTGGTGCAAGTATGTCGGTTTGCTTTTTCGGAATAGACATCACCCTGGTTTCCTTGATATATAGATTGCTGCAGTTGTGAATTGTTTCATCTCTTCATCACTCATACTTTCCAGAGGAAACAGTTGCATCCTGGCAGATGAGATGGGTCTGGGCAAAACCATTCAGACTATCAGCTTCCTCAATTACTTGTTCAATGAGCACCAGCTTTATGGGCCGTTCCTTCTGGTGGTGCCTCTGTCTACCCTCACATCTTGGCAAAGGGAGATCCAGCTCTGGGCTCCTCAGATGAATGTTGTGGTCTACCTGGGAGACATCAGCAGCAGAAACACGGTACAATAAAAAAAAAAAATGCTAGAATGAGTAGGTCCTAGGATTCCTGCTCAAAAGAACTGTAACGCCAATCTGTTTGTTGTTCAGATCCGGACACATGAATGGATGCATCCACAGACCAAACGACTGAAGTTCAACATTCTGCTTACTACATATGAAATTCTGCTGAAGGATAAGGTACAGCTTGAGAAGAAAGCCAAGTTTAAAGCGCACCTATTTTGCCGCTATTCATAGGGTTTTAAATAAGTATTGGGTTTTCCCCAGAAGGTGTCTGTGAAGTTCAGCTCAGCTCAAAAATACTCCACAGATAATTTATTTCTATAATTTTGAGTGAAATCAGAAGTGCACTGTCTTCATGCATGCTTCTTTAAATGCAAATTAGCTACTCCCCGCCCCCTGAATAGTGTGCTTTTACAGCTCATACGTCAGGTCTCATGCATTTTAAAGCCAAATTAGGTTAAACCTTTTAATATACAGTTTCTCAGAGCATACAGAAAGCAGCTGTTACATGGCATGTGAGTACCAAACTAGGTTCTCTTTCATGTCTTATTGTACTTAAACTGTCGAATACACACATTTGTTAAAAACATAATTTGCATATACACAGTCTATGTCTGTGAAGGTAAACAGCTGGAGTGAAATGTTTTTTACATCGTTTTATGTTTGATTGGCGTATTAAATGACAACAGTGTAATATACAGCACCTACTGCTAGTCTATGCTGTTAATATGAACCAAACAAAACAAAAATCACTCGCTGCTCTTAAAAGAAAAAGTTTTGTAGCTCTCAGAAGAACTTGCTAATTTTAAATGTGTGCGGTTCACTCAGGGCAGGGCGTCAAATTCTGAAAACGTTTTGAGACACTGCTTATGATTTATGGCGTTTGAAAAAGGGGCAGGTGTATTTTTGAATTTAAAACAAATTCTGCATAAAAGGTGCCCTTTATTGCATATATTGATATCTATGTAAACAATTGTTAAACTTTCTCTTGCAGTCTTTTTTAGGAAATGTGAACTGGGCGTTCATTGGCGTAGATGAAGCTCATCGGCTGAAGAACGATGATTCGCTTCTCTACAAGACTATGATCGAGTTCAAGTCCAACCACAGGCTCTTGATCACAGGCACACCCCTCCAGAACTCACTCAAAGAGCTCTGGTCTCTACTACATTTTATTATGCCTGAAAAGTACGTGTGCTCTTGTCATATCAGTTCAATATGTAGCCTCAGACTTCATTGTAGCAGTGCTACTATTTGCAAGTGAAGTTTTTTTTCATGTGGTGTTTTTGGTAGCCCTTTTAACTTTTTTGTGGTTTTATTTAAACTGTCAAGGCTAAGTACCATAGAGAGAAGAGTTAACCACATTCTTGTTTCAGTGTATTACAATGTAATAGTCAGACGTCACTGAATGAAGGGCTGATATAATCTGGCATGTTTGTAGATTTCACTCGTGGGAGATGTTCGAAGAGGAACATGGCAAAGGCAGAGACTCTGGCTATACCAGCCTTCATAAGGAGCTGGAGCCCTTTTTGCTGCGCAGAGTGAAGAAGGATGTAGAGAAATCTCTGCCTGCCAAGGTGGAGCAGATCCTCAGGGTAGAGATGAGCGCTGTTCAGAAACAATACTACAAGTAAGACAGCATTTAAAGTAAAGCGATGAGTACTATAGAGAGAGACTGCACAAACACAAGCTTTTATGAGATTGCATGGAAGAAACATTGTACTTTATTCATGGTACTGGTCTTGTCACTCTATATTCTAAAAAATGGTTCTGTTTGAAGAAAATCTACCTTGGTTCTATAATTCCTATTTATATCCAATCTTTTTTTGTTCAGGTGGATCTTGACGAGAAACTATAAAGCCCTGAGTAAAGGCACTAAAGGAAGCAAATCAGGCTTCCTCAACATCATGATGGAATTGAAAAAATGCTGTAACCACTGCTACCTCATTAAATCGCCTGAGGACAACGAGTTCTACAACAGACAAGAAGGCCTACAGGTGTGTTTTCACTCTCTGGTGAAAAGCACTAATTATACAGGGATGCAAACGGCGCGCCTTTTAGCGGATGCGGCCTTTTTCACGGCTGTGTGGGGGACATGTGTGAATCGTGCAGATCCGATGAGTTTTTGTTTTGGGAGGAGTAGGGGGGGTGTTACATTGGAGTCTCAGATTATAATTTTATCATAGGAAATTCTGAATTAAAATTATTAAATGCGTAAACGCCGTTGCAGTCCATGAAACATAGGAAACTTATACGAAAAGAAAACAGCGAGTCAGAAAGCTTCGCACGTCAGCCAATTGGCTGCGCGCTATTAACTGGGGCCGGCTGCTCTTCACTGCATTACATGGATTTCTATGGCGGCAGATCTATGCCATTAATCAGCGAGCGCACCACTGATGCTGGCGA
>JAUMHR010000059.1:665304-676161 GCA_032361145.1 Enteromius fasciolatus
CATGGACATCTTGGATGACATGGAGGTGAGTAAATTATCAGCAAAAGTTTTTTCAAAAGTGAACTTCTCCTTTAAATAAAGTGTTGGCCAGAGACAGAGCTCTGGCATAAAGCATATACAGGAGATCTTTGCCTGGTGGCAAACAAATAAATGACTTCATACACAGATGAAGATGAAGATGAAGATGAAGTCACATGCTAAAACCAGAATTAAACTTGTAAATGTCTCAGCAATTTTTGACTACTGTCAGATTACGCATTACTCAAGAACAATGTTATTAACAAAAGAACAATCATCTTACTTTCACTTTGATAAAGCTAGCATTATGATTTATATTGCAGATCTGTAAAGATTTTGCTGTAAAAATTGCATACACAAGTCATTTGTGCATTTGTGTCACATGTATGGTGTCGGGAGTATCGTATAATTTTCGCAACCTTCAAAACTGTTTTGGTCTAACAAAAGGGTTTTCTATTCTGAAAGATGTTTTGTCAGCCGAACAATGTTATGTTGTTGTCAATCAACAGCACAATCCTTTGAATGCATTTCTGTCACTCACCGCCTCGATGAAGTAAACCTGACATTTCCCATGAAATGTGCCCCGACAGCTTGAATTGCAGATCATTGGTTTACAGCAAGAAGACAGTTTTTGTTCTTGTTCAGCTATTTATTTGTGTTAATTTTTAATGGAAAAATAATTATTACAGTAAGGCAGGTGCATATGGGAGTTCAAATGTACTCGAGGGGTTGGACAACACACTAAACTTTTCCCCAAGCTTATGTTTATCTTTATGTAAACTACCAACAAATCTACAGGACAAGTACACATAAAGATTCATTTAGTCTGGGAGCGTGAGCTGATGGATGTCTGCGTTCAGGACTAACCGCATGACCACCTGTTTAATTGAACATTTGCATCCCGTATTTACAGGTCCATGTCAGAGAAACAACTTGATTTTGAAGAAAGAGATGCTTTAAGTCGTCAACATCACCCGCCCTCTAAATAAAAACACTAATCCTCTTCTCACGTCCAGCGCATTAGCTCAAGTTCATCTGACAGGTCAGGAGCTCTCCCTCGCTGCTGTGCTTCACTGTAAACCATCCCTCAATAGTGTTTCACCTTAAACTGATACTGATATTTGGATAACGTGTTTTTGAAGTAAACTTAATTTTTTTTCAGTCAGAGCACAACAGATGCCAAACACGAGGAACACCAGTTTTACATTCGTAAACCTCTAGACCACAAAACCAGCCACGAGGGTCATTTAAATTGACAGAATAAATATGTTTTTCATTGAATTATTAAGATAGGACAATATTTATGAAAAATGAAAAAATGGAATCTGAGAATGCAAAAAATAAAAATATTGAGAAAATTGCCTTTAAACCTAGCAGTGCATGTTACTAATCAAGAATTTAGTTATATTGATATATTTACGGTAGGAAAAATACTAAATATCTTCATGGAACATCATCTTTACTTAATATTTTTGCATAATTTTGACCCATACAATGGCTATTGCTCCAAAATTTCACCCGTGCTACTTATGACTGCTTTTATGCTCGAGGGTCACATTTAGCATATGACCCATTAATAAAGTTACTGTAGTCATCCAGGACATTACATATGGCCTGCAATAGCTCCCTTTTCTACAAACAACTGACTGCCTGGTTGGTTTGGAATAAATGGACACTGGTATAGGATGTCTTTGAAGTTAAGAAGTGAACAGTGTAAATAAAGAGAAAAAACATCGCTGCATCAGAGTTGCTCAGGCCAGAATCCGCATCCAGACTGAACACAAGCCTGAATCTCTCCAATCTGAATGTTTGTGAGGTCACTCACTCTCTCTCTGGCCTGCCGTTCCAGGTCCACCTCCCTCTGCAGCTCTTCTGCTCGGTCCTCCGCGTCGTCCGCCTGCTGCTGCAGGCTCTGGATTTTCCTCTTCACCGCTTCTATGGACGTTACCGAGGCCATTCTCTCTGGATCCCGAGTCCGGTATTAACAATGACAAACGCAAAACGGCAACGCAGCAGCGATATCGCTATATTCCAGTGATCTTGCCTTTATCAGACACTGTTCAGGTTAAGCATATTGGTTTCTTTTTCTAAAGAAGTAGAATTTCCGCAGAAAAGTGTAGCGTGGACCGCCGGCGAGCGCACTGTTCTTACCGCGGACGAAACACGCATCCGTGGGGCTGAGCTAAAGCTGATGCTCGCCTGAGCAACAGATGGCGCAGCGCACCTGTCAGGTGATCCGGCGCTCAGCAAAGAGAGCACAGAAGCAGGGCTTTCGTTCGCATACCCATATTTGCGTGTTTTTTATGCTTTACATTAATACAAATGATCCTATACAAAAGAAAAGAGGCAGGGGTTTTAAGGATGGCTAGTAAATTCTGAAATTATAATCTATTAATAATAATAATAATAATAATAATAATAATAATATATATATATATATATATATATTCTGTTAAAATGAAATATAGATACATTAAGTCTCCACAACATGAACACAGTCACTTTCTATCTAGAATAGTGTTTTAAATGTTTATTTTTATGAGCTCTGAACAGGGGTGGAAACATATAATGCAATGCAATACAATGAAAGAAATATTGATAACCAAGTAAACCGAAGTTGTTTAAGTTCAGTAAGTGTTCATCGTGAAATACTATTAATAAAACTAAAATTATTTTTTACGTATGTCCTTAGACCAGTTCATTCAATGAAACTCTGAGCAGAAGCTCTGGAAATCATGACATCACTTCACTATAAACAAATGACTGCATTCCTCTAATGTTTTTCCTTTTTTGGCCACGCATTAATGGTGTAAATACAGCACACACACACACAGCGAGTGAAGCACACAGTCAAAGAGCCTCGTATATCAGTGTAAGAACTGGAAGCAAAGCATCTACAGAAGTATCTAGATTAAAACATTTCTACTGTGGCTGAATTGTTTTTCACATGTAGCTAGTTGAAAAGCACATTAGCATATGTACATTTATTGCAATGCTAGAGGCGTACAAACTCAAGGTTTTTATGTAACTGGCGTTTTTTGTGAGCTATTCAAACCATCTATAGACTATTTATCAAATCTGAACTGCAAAAATATTAAATACTAGACCTTACAGTGGTGCTCTCAGTTCATTTATGAAAGGGTATTATATCATAGAAAAAAGTATGGAAAAGAATACCATGGCTAAATGTCTAAAAAGATATATTTTTTGGTAACATTCCCAGAAAGTCCATGGAAGTACCATTTGTATTTTTTTTTATATATTGTATAGTATAAAGTATATCATACTTGTATTTTTGTCGTTGGTGAAAAGTATTGGATACTGAGAATTGACTGTGAATTAACAGAGTTAGTGTGGAAAGGTCAAAGGTCATGAAAACATGACAGGTACTGTATGAAACAGAAAGAATCAAATAGAAAATGCAGAGTCTCTGATGAAGTGGTGGGACGCTGTGAGGTGCTGACAGTGTTTATGAAGTGTTTACAGAATCTGATACTGTGGGTGGGTTTGGCACCCGAGTAAAAGAGCAGCTGTCGACAGGACAGGCCCAGTCAGCACGGGCCACTCTCAAGATTAACGGCCTGATCTCTCCACCGCTTCACATCTCATACTGACCACAGGAGGACGCATTCTAACCGTGCAGATCGTTCTAGCTCCTGAACATGTCTGACTTTTTAATCCTGGCATTTGTAGATGTTATGTTTGAACACATTTGTTGCTGGCAATTTGCAATTTTAATACTAAACATTGTCCTGTATGTCTATGCATGCGTGAGTTATTATTATTAACATATATATCTGATCTGGTAGTGATGGTCCTAAAATAGGCCTCATTTTCTAATAATTCCTAATAATTTTTTTTTTTATGATGGTGCGAAATAAAACCCAAACACACCTTTTAAAATATTTAACCTTTAAATGAGGCGCCAGTGGTTTTATATTGTTTTACAAATGTTGTATTGAGTATTTTTTTTTTTTTCAATTTGAAGCTCCCACTTCCTCATAAAATAATCAATGGTAGGCATGTTTGGCGTACAGTCCGGGGAGTGGGCAGAGAGCCGGGCGAACCGAGTGGGTATACCCGAGCAGATATAGCTCGCGGCTCGGCCTGATCACCGCGTGCCCCCAGGAGGAGGGTGGGCCGAATAGCCTAAATGAGCGTTAAGGAAACTGGAACCGGACATCTCCGACTGAGCGAGCCGAAGGCGAAAACCCCCATGAGAGAGGAACCTTGGGAGGAACCTGGCTGAAGGCCCAATGCCTGGTTCCCAGTTTAGGTGGAGTAAGGGGCGGTGGAGGGATGCAAAGAATGAAAATGCGAAGGAGAGGAAGTTGGCAGCATTTAAAGGAAGGCTTTAGCTTCCGATAGGGTAATTAGGTAATAGGGAGATTAGGAATTAATCATACATGCTTCTCTAAATTTGTTAGTCAAACATAATTTTACATTTTTTTCGGCATCATTATTCCATTCTTCAGTGTCATATGATCAACAAATCATTTCTATATGCTGAGAACTTTTCTGATAACTTTTCTGATTTTTGTCAGCATTGAAAAAAGTGGTTTTATTTAAAAATGTAAATAGATCTTTAATAGATGTTTTTACTGTCACTAGTTTAATCCAAAATATTTTAATTTGTCTTTCAAAAAAACCCCAAAAACCTTACTGACCTCAGAATTTTGAACTGTATAATTGTGCAAACATAACATTTCAAACAAGGTATAACTGAGAGATGTGTTAAATCTTTAATGATTTGTGCGTCACTCACGTCTGTGGCCTTCTTCTCGGCCTGCTCAAGTTTCTCCTGAGCATCCTTCAGTGATTCCGAATACTTGTCCAGCTCATCCTCCACACCCTTCAGCTTCTTCTGCAGGCCCAAGAGCTCCTCTTCCAGCTACACACAAAAACACTCATATAAAGCACTTAAAATACAGTCAAAGGATGCCACTAAGGAAACAGTTTTAATGGATTTATCTGACCAGGTTCTCAATGCTTGATTTAAATGCGTGTACAGAAGAAAGGCTAACTCTTTCAGAAATCTTTGCTTCATTGGAAGATCATTACTTGTCAAGTAATATGTCCATGATTCCTACACTGATGATAATTGATGATGTGTAAATCCCAGCTCATAAATGATTGTCTCGTTTAGGTGGGCTGTTGGGGGGGCCATGTGGAGGCAATTATAAACGGCAAAGTTATGTTTAAGCAGAAGGTTGCAGCAGCTGCTGGTGACCCCCACCCACCCATTTAACACACAACAAATAAACCACCACACATAGCTTAGTGTCATAAACCAGCCTCTATTTATTGGGAGCCAGCAGGACAGTCAGCTGCTGAATATGGAAACGAGATAATGCCGGCTAAAATAGAGGCCACTTTGGTCAGCTCATAAATTGACAAGTGCAAAATAACGACAGTGAATGACAGAACAAGTGAACGGTTTCAAAGCAATGAACTCATGATGGATGCCTTCCCTTTATTCTGTCTGACAGGTGGGGACAGTTATGAGAAGCATTGCAGCTTTGGCGTCAAACGCAGCCCGGTGGCTCCAGATGGTACGGAGCCTTGATCCTATTATATTGAACAATTCCATGAAGGTGGAGCGGGACAAAAAAAGATCAAGGACAGCATGTATGGTGACTGACAGGGGTGCAATAACAAAGGCCTTGGGACAAGAATAAATGAAGTCGGGCCATCAGCACAGGCTTTCAAGAAAACGTGATTTAATCTTGTGCATTAAATCAGAAGAATATAAACTTGAAAGTAACCAATGCAGAGATTCAAAATGAAACGGAATTAATGTCTGCAAACTATGACAGATAAAACTGTCTCATGTGCCTTTTCTCCTCTTGGAAAGCTAACTTCTATTACAGAGAGCGACAGTGTCCTCAATGAAGAAGCTTTAGTGAAACGGAGAACGGCTTTAACTGATGTTGTCTATGAATTATTGAGGATAACAAGAGTGGATAAAAGATCAACAGGAATAATTCATTCAAGAAATAAATCTAAAGTGACAGGTCCGTTTGTGTTGTTATTTGTGTCACATTTAATCAAACGATGGGAAATGTTGTTCCTGTCAGTCTAGGCCTCTTAATTAAATGGCTATACCTACTTAAATATACTAAGATATTTACACCACTATATTTGGCATCGGCCACTTCACTTAGTCCTGATTGATGGGTCTTAAGGAACAAGACTAAAAATAGTTCAACCCATCAGAGATGCTGGACCATGAACTGGGATTGATCATCAGTTTTTGGAGTTGATGACACTGACCAGATGATTACTGATAATTTGCACACACTACATACAGTATACAGGAAAGGTCAAATGATACAATTTCTGTACTTAGTACTCAGAGAAAATCAGCAGTTTGACCTTTATTTGTATCACTGCTTAGACAATTTTCCTTATGAGTTTTCAAGTCCGGTTTTCCCAGTTTAACAGAGACTTCAGTTAGACACAGTTGCAAAACAACAGAAACATGGATCTACAGAAAAAAAAAGGTTTTCAGCTAACCAAATTCAATCTATTTACCTGTTTGCATTTGTCCTCTGCACCTTTCTTGTCTATCTCTGCTTGTTCCGCGCGATCTATGGCATTCTCCTTGTCTAGCTTCAGCATCTGCATTTTCTTCTTGATGGCCTCCATTGTTGATTTCTTGGGTTTCTGCTTGCAGCCGAGGAGAAAGAGGAGAACTTGTTCAGAGAGTGGAGGCTGAGACAGACAAAGCTGAGTGCACAGCAGAGAGGAGGCTGGAATCCTCTACAGAGAAACGCTGGTCTTTTTTGGAAACTTCTCTAAAGTCTCTGGGAGAGTGACGTCCCCCTGCTCTGATTCGTCCTGCTGAATGGGCTCAGCATTTGACCCTGTGATTTTGTCCATGTTTGGGAGGCTCTGAATTCTCATTCTCCAGTTGTACTTAAAAAGATCTGAGGTCAGAATTATTCAAGCGCCAAGTATTATTGAGTACCTTTAACTTAAATTTCATCACAATTTTTAATACTAATGTCTTCAAGGCGATATTCTCAAAAACCACTTTCCCTGCCTGGACAATGACTTCATCTTCTCAGTGACTTCAGTAATAAAATTTGCCTGTGTTCAGTGGTGTTAAATTGATTGTTTTTTTTTTTTTAAATGTAATGCTACTGTAGTACCTTCTTTATAAACACATGGCATAAAATGCTTAATTTGTATTTGGAGTTTTCAATCAATCACTTTTATTTATATAGCGCTTTCAACAATACAAATTGTAGCAAATCACTGAACATTATGAAATAGGAGAACAGAGTGATGGTAATGTATAATGATGAGAATTAAACTATTTATTTATTAAATGCGGAAACAGTCTTTGTAATCAAAACGACGATAATCACAAGAAATTAGGTGCCCTCGACTAAGCAAGCCAGAGAAAAAAAGAAACCTTGGGAGAAACCAGGCTTAGTTGGGGCAAGTTCTCCTCTGGCTGGACGCCCAGCACTTAATTTCCAGTTCAATTTAAACGCATGTCAGATTGTGTAAATGAGAAATACTATAAGCTTTGAGCATGTCCCATTACGCAAAAAACATTACAATTGTCAAATTATCAAACATAAGAAAAGTTAAGTATATGGGGTACCACAAGGCTCAGTCTTAGGTCCTCTTGTATTCATTGTTTATGCTCTCTTTACGCAATGTTATCAGGAAACAAGGCTTTCATTTTTATGCTGATGAAAGTTCGCTTTATGTTTGTTTGTTTGTTTATTTGTGTAGCACATTTAAAAACAAATTAGGCTCGGTCAAAGTACTTTCCCATAAAAACAACGTTTAGTAGAACAAGACGGCCTGTATAACCTGTTTCAAATCAGCAAGTAAAAGGAACTTTTATTTTTGCAATATTTTTTAAATGAAGGCATCATTGTCTTAATCAAGTTAAAAGAATATAGTGATTAATTGTACCAAATGCTGCCATAAAAAAAGTCCTACTGTACCTTTAAAGGCAGTCTCAGTAGTGTATTTTGATATAAAATAAAAAACCTCATTTTTATTTGATTAAAAACAGATCCGCTGAGAGATCAGCCTTAACCAGGAACTATACCATTGGCTAGTCTACTATTTATAATACATACCACATTACATCTAATGGAAAGCTGTAAAGTTTCAAATCAAATTATACCAAATTTGAAAGTGAGAGAGGATACTACATGCAAGATAAAATGAAGCAATTGTTCTGTTTGTGCCAAAAACTATGATTGCTGTTACCTTCTCTACAGTGTCACACATCTTTTAAAACCACTTTTCCAATTTTTAAAAAGTATTCTACTACTGAATTATTTCGGTTACTGTTTTTATGTCCCTGATAAAGAAAGTTAGTTCACGTGTTATCACTGGAAGACTGGATCTTTGCAATGTATAGTGCAGACCGGATGGTTCAAATGCAACAGTTCTTATAGAAATTCTACTCGTATCAGTTCAATTTTAGAATAGCACCACAGAAGCACATAGATACATTCTTGGCAATATTCAGAAGTCACATACTCTCTCACTTCAAGTCTAGATTAAATACGAATCTCTGCAGGTGTTAGAATTATATTATCATAATTACTCACCTTGATATCTGGAAAGTATGGATTTTTAAAGTAAGACAAAATGCTCATAAATGAATTCTGTTATTAGTAGCCCAAGCAAGTAAAGGCTAAGCCCTTCAAACACCAGCATATTTGTAAAAAACACACACAAATGCAACAGGAGATATTTGCAAAACAGTGAATTTATGAGTGTTTAGTTAAACACATTGAGTAATTTATTTTAGGTGGAAACTGTTAACAGATAAATACACAATTATAAAATATAAAGGCAGGCAAGATTCAGAATATATACTGAATGTAACAGGAAAGGCAGTTTTGGTGAACACTGTTATATGTATTTCATCTTAATTAATAACAGTCTTTATAATTTCTTAAAAACAGTTCTTTATAATAACTCTGATTATTATTTGATAAACAACCATTGTAATTAACCAATTCTTGTTACAAATCTTTTTTAATCTAATATTGTCTTGTCTACATCTGTATGGGCATACATCAGTAAATTACAACAGTAAATAGCAAGAAAAGAACAAAAAACAAAACACGTTATAAAAGCAAAAATGTAAATATGGCTTTTATGCATTATAAAAGATATCATTTTGATAGAAATGCCAGTAGACCAAGTTATCACATAAGCAAACATTGACACTGCAAAAACATCAACAGGAGATACTATTTGTAACATTTCAAAGCTTATTTACTCTTTTATTTAGAAAATGATATGTTTTCTCTGAATTGTTTCAACGCAAAGTTAATCATTGCACCGCTGGTCCAAATTGCCACAAAAAAAAAAAAAAAAAATTGAAAAAGTACAAATGTTGAAAATCTTATAAACACTGTTTAGCCCCTGCCATGATCACAAGCTTTCAAAACACACACTGCTCATCTAATCCAGCTAGTACTGAAGAAAAATAATATAGATCTATTTGAAGACATTAAAAAGGATTTGTATAGGCTGCATGTTATCCAAAAACAATAAAGCTGGTATGGCAATTCTCAAAAAAAGTGACAAATAAACAAAACACTTTTAAAATAGACATCCTGATATATAGTTCACTTTTTACTCATTGCATATCATTAATTACTTTTCTCAAGCTCTCAATGTCATTGATTAGTCTCTGATGCGGCTCACTGTTCCTGTCCATCCTCTCTGAGCTCTGACGGCAGGAACTTGTACTGTTGCTGTCGGATCATGGCCAGCTTCTTCCTGGCTTCCTCCAGCTCTCTCTCCTTCCTGAGCATCTCTTCCTGAGCAGCGATGATCTGAGGACACACACAAATCATGGAAGATATAGATTTAAAAACTCTACAATTTATAAAGAAAAAAGATGTACAATAAAAGTAATACATATAAGTAGTACATATAGAGATTTGTTGAGCTTCAGTGTTTAATAAACCCTTAAATTATATAGAAATATATTTCTATATTCATCCACAAAATAGCAAGGTTACAAAGTCAGATTGAATAAAAGTGTTACAAATGAATTAGCTGTTTAGAGTAACTATCAAATGGGTATAAAAAAGGGACATGGTAACAGCTTTAATTCCCTAAATGTATAATGTCACTAGTTGTGCTGGAAATGCTCTAATATGCATCTAAATGTGCTAGTGTTTGACTGGTAACTGATATTCTGCTCTTTACCTGAGCAATACCGCCCACCATCTTGCTCTTCACCATCACAGCCTGATCATCTTGGGCCTCAAACACAGCCTTCTGTGCTGCCTTCACCAGGTTATCTGATGCCCTCTTTACGGCATTACCTGCAGCCTGAAGAAAAAAAACAAAAAAACATGTCAGAGTACTTTACACAGCATTTAACAAACCCAATATCAGCTTACAAGTACAAATTCTGTGCTGTAGACAGGCTGAGACACTGAATCTCATCAAAATTACTCTAAAAATTACCTAAAGATTACCGCCATTGATTATATACTGTATGAGATACTGCAGCAATGCCAAGGTCACAATGCTGGTTCCTACTATTAAAGTATTCTTTTATTGTTAGTCTTGTTGTTCATCATGGTGCATTTACATGTGCACTGTATTCCTACATTGAAATTTTGTATTTGCTGCAAGAAGTACACCTACAAGTACAACTACTTAATTTGGGGCTACAAGTGCACTACAAATACAACTACTTTCATTTGTGTATACGCCTATTTTAATATGTGGCTACAAGTACATTATAAATACAACTATTTTGTCTACAAGTGCACTACTGGTAGACAATCTTTAATTTGTGGCTACAAGTACATCACAAAAGCAACTATAACT
>JAUMHR010000059.1:696046-717433 GCA_032361145.1 Enteromius fasciolatus
ACAGATGCAGCAAATTAATATTAAGTGGTATGTTCAGATTTCAGGATTTAGCTCTAAATAGTGCTATACTGTGTATGTATATTTATGCATACATAATAAATATACAAAGTACACACATATATTTTATGTAAGCAAATACTAATTTCGGATACAATTAATTGCTTGTAATAAAATAAAATACTAAAAAGGTATCACAATTTCCACTAAAATACAAAACTGTTTTTAATATTAAAAATAATCAGAAATGTTAATTGAGCAGCCAATGAGCATATTAGAATGATTTCTGAAGGATCATGTGACACATGACAATTCAGCTTTGATCACAGCAATCAATTACATTTCATAGAGAAAACTGTTATTTTAAAACACGGTTTTCAGATTGAGATCAAATCTGAATATGAGAGAATTCAACCGCTGCATGAGAGTGAGTCACACAAACTGCTGAACAAACAGAAGTAAAAGAAAGAGTAGAAGCACCTCAAGCTCACGGAGAGCGTTGTCACACTCCTTCTGTCCCGGAGCCTGCTGGGTACACATGCTGATCAGCTGATTAATGCTGTCTGTCACCGCGCTATCGAGAGAGAGAGAGAGACAGAGAGAGGGACATTAGAGTTTGCTAGGAACGGAAGGAATAGTGTGAGAGATCTGTGAGGAACAATCCACCCACGTGTGTTACCACACACTGACTCTCTCTCTTTCTCTCTCTCTGATGCTCTGTGAGGGAGTGATGGGAGTTTCTGGATTGCGAGCGCTGTAAATCCATTAGCTGCTGTTGTTTCATCCTGTCTTCCTCTTCCCCTCACACACACACATCAGAGAGCAGCAGCGATACAAACATGTTTGCTTTTGAAGATGCCCATTACATAATTGTGCTCATTCCAACCCAAATGTGTAGGAAAGCGAGCATGCCACTTATGTAATGTATGTCAATAGAGGAGCTGTGTGCGTGTTTCGCTTTTACTATCACAGGCACTGTTTGGCTAGCATGCCATCACACAGCACAACATCTGACTGCATCCTCCAAAGAAAGAGCGCAGGGCTCTGTTCCAAATCACAGCGAGCTGCATTTTAGATGCTTTCAAATAGTAGTTGGATAACTAGAACGGCCTACTTTTAGCCAAATTCTACAGATGTGTTCACATGTATCATAGCTTTGTGAAATTTCCTGTACTTCCTGTGTCGATTCCTGTGTGAAAGTGCCTTCTGTGTGAGCTGTGCTTTATACATCTCTATGCTACAGATGATGGAGATTTTTTGACCTCATCACAGCAGATGTGTTTACTCTCTCACGCGAGCACTAATCAGCCTCTGTGACTTAAACTAGTTTAAAACCAGATGAAACAGTACTGACAGACACCAGAAATCCTGATTTAAATCCATTTGAATCTACAAATTGTCATAATTTAACACGGATTAACTGTAGTAACTGCATTGTGGTACTGTGTCAGAAATGTATGCATATTTGTTTTACTAAAAAATCTGGCAATAAACTTAGAAAAAATAAAGATTGAATAAAGAACTAATGTCAAAAATTATTAAAATTTTTTTAGTTATAATCACCCGGCCCTACATGTAAATGCTGCACATATGATAATATTGTAAATAATCCAGCACCAAACAACCAGGTTGAAAGAAAACGAAGTTGACAATATAGCAGGTGGGATTATTGCATCAGTTTGTCACTCCTCACAAAAATGACAATGTGGCTGAATCTGAAATCACATACTTTCTCAGTAATTACTGAGCAATTGTTACAAATTTTTTTTTTTCGAGAATATATGTAGTATAAATATAATCCGGGCATCTGGTCATGTGACCCAAACATTTTTTATTGATTATTTAGCATTACTTTTATAAGATATTGCAATAATTGCTTTACTGAGAATATTATGGCCACAATAATGACGTAGTTAAAGTCTGATATCATGACAGCCCTAAAACATTTCTAACAGCCTTGTGGGACTTCTTAATGTTATATTTTTAGCTTATAAGCTTATAGCCTTCTATACTGATACTTGACAGAGCATTAATGGAACAGCAAAAGATAGCTGATTCTAACCGAGCGGCAGCAGCTAGCTGGTTCTTCAGGTTGGGTGAGTTGGGGTCTGTGGACAGAGCTTTAGCAGCCAGCAGGAGTTTGCTGGAGGACATGGAGATGGTCTTCAGGTTGGTGACCACTTGAGTCTGGTCCTCTTTAGACTACAGGAAGAGAAGAGAGGAGAAGATATTGTTCACTTGTTTATCTATGAATCAATCAAGTGTCCATTGACTTTGGATCTTATGCTAATGAAAAACTAGCACATTTTTAATTTGTCACTTGTATTAGTAACATATAATAATCACACATCAAATGATTCTACAGCTACAATAATTCTAAAGTAGTTTATAAGTGCTATAGAGTCAGTTTTACTTACAGCTTGCATCAACACAAACCATCTTTTGGTATTAAAATTGTACTGTTGGGTTTTACTAAAGAGGTACAGTGAAGAATGGGCTTTATGCCCAGCTGCACAACTCCCTGAACTTCAGCCAGCTCCTTTGTTTCCTGTCTGCCATTATTGGACAAACTGATTACCTGGATTAATCAGCTTGTCCAATAATGGCAGACAGGAAACAAAGGAGCTGGTTGAAGTTCAGGAAGTAGTGCAGCTGGACATAAAGGCAATTAGTGCTGGATAGTTATTTTTGCGCCTGACCTTACTGAATATGCATTTCTGGGAGTTTCCAAATTTAAAGAGTACTCAAATGGATCATGCAATGTCTTTTACTAATGTTTGCGCTCGTCAAATTACTGGCATTTGCGCCATTATTTAATGCCCCAAAAAAGCATGTCTTAAACTATTTTTTCACATGTACACCAAATCATCTTGTTTGCCAAGACTTAATTTGAGTACCAGCTCTATCAAAACTTCTTGCAACCATACATTTTTCGTGGCTACTTTATTTATTCTTTATTAGCAACTACCCTAATTTGTGCTGCACAATATGTAAATGAGATCTGCGTTCTTTAATTTTCACATTCTGAGTAAATCAACCAGAGAAATTTCCCCTCCAATCAGCGATGTTCTGGAATTGTGTTCTTGTGCTAATTTGCCCAGTTAAATGAAACTGGCCCATAGCCTTTATAGTCTTGATAAAATTAATGTGTCTGTCCACACCTGAGATTGTCCAGCCATGTCCACTCCAGCCTGCAGGAAGTGATTGAAGTCTTGTCCGAACTTCCCGGAGGCTTTGGCCAGGTCCTGGGTGGTGCCGCGTGATGCCTGCACCAGCTCATTGGCTGACTGGTTCAGTCCAGCTGCCGCCTCGTTCAAATTCACCTGAGCCTCCTGGAAACTCTTCCCGGTCACTGGGAACTGAAGATCAGATAGGAACAGGAACTATGATAAGGTTCAAGGTAGTAATGAACAGAAACAGGAAACACAAGCAAGCACAATATAAAAAATAAAACATTTCTAGACAGACTTGGTTGTATTTCAAGTTTAAATTTCTGAAAGATTTAAGGACATGCAATCGAATGAATAGACTGATGGTGATGGACATTTAGTTACTTATGCATAGATGGATGGAACAACTGAAAGATGAACAATAAAGTTGCGTAACATCTCATGCTATGAGCGGCAAGTCAAGTGATTTAAGATTTTAATTTTACAATCCTAATTAAAACACATTTGAACTGATTGTACGTTTTTTGTTTCTCTTAGTTTAAGTTTTTCAACATGCTTTTTCGCCAATTCTTCTTAAGGAGTCTAAATTTGAGATTTGATTTCCATGTGACTCTGGTCTTTCTCAAAATCAACAAAGGAAGTTAAATAGTATTTTCTTTTTATAAACAGCCGTTTAGATTTTTGTATTAGCTATTGTGCTTATCAACTGACTATTAGTGTGTCTCTATAAACTTGAGTCTCACTGATTGGCTAGTTTTCTTTACAGAGAGGTGGAAGGAGAGATTAGTACATGTTTCCATAAATACGTCGCACTGACAGCACGCAAACGTTTTTTTTTTTTTAGTCTGAACAGACACAAATTGTCCATTTAAATTGCCCATGTGTTTTGATGTGAACAAGCCTTTAGCGCTGGACAGTTTTTGTGTAACCCAGTTTGTATGACCAGCCGACATCAATTACATTATGTAAGGCACTTTAGACAAAAGTCATAAGACCATCAACAATATTGCAAATTGCATTCAGGAAAATGCTTTGTGAAATGTCTTTATGGCCAGGGGGCTTACTTTAGCGGAAAGGAGTTTCTTGCTGGCTTCTCCTACAGTTCTGATGGCATTATCCACATCTCTCTGCCCCGGCAGACAGTTTACAGAGCGGTTCAGAGCCTGAGACACGGCCTTAGCTACCTGCAAACACACACACACTCCAGTCATCAGCAGAACATTTAAGATGCTTCTCCAGTTATGCTAATCATAGACACACAACAGCCAATTTTCTTCTCAAAATAATGGGCACTTCACCCTACAGCAGACCAGATCTCCCATCAGCAATTAAAAGGGAGGTTTCGTTACTTAATTTAAACCCACTCTATTGAGCTATTCTCATAGGTATTTAAGCTGAGGTCGGGTTTAACCTGGGCCAATCTTTGCTGGCTGTCAGGGTCTCCCGGTTTGGCAATGGCTCTCTTGGTCTCCTCGATCAGGCTGGCGGATTTGTCCATGACATCCGCGGTGCAGTCCAGCATGGCGTTACGGGCATGAGGGTCTGCTGTGTTGGCAGCCACTCCACGTGCAGCCGAAGCCAGCGAACGCAGAGCCTGAGCCACATCACGAGCAGCCATACCTTCAAAATACATGTAAACAATCCAGAAACAGACATTTGGAATGAACACATAAATAACCCTTATGGTTTAAAACCTGCAACATACGGGTTGAGCTATGAGAAGGAGCTTTAACAGCTACAGATTAATAATATATTCCACAGACAGGGGGCGCTGCATAACATTGGCCAAATAGCTAGCGCAGTTGGAGGTTGATGGGGTTACCTGTGTAGTTCTCATTGCCTTGGGTTGCTTCACTGAGGAGCTGAGCAATAGCAGAGCTCACGGCTTTAGTGTTGGAGCCCAGATCCTGAGAACACTTCTCCAGCTACACACACATAACAAAACTGTGTTAAATGAATCATTAGGCAGGAAAGGAAAAATACAAAATTGTTGTGTCATCAGCAATATAGCATATACAAGAACATAATCTAAAAGGAGCTTCAAAAGACCAGTGTGGTGGTTTCAGTCTAGCAGTTGTTTTTGTGACATGAAGCGCTTGACTTGTGGGTAAAGGTGTGAAAACTGACACAAAAACACGCACTAGCAGTCAGATGGTTTGAACACAATTACTTATTCTTCATTACATTAAAATTATATTACAATTGTGAATAATGATAAAGTGAAATGAAGCAACACAGTTTGAAATTAAATGTGATGATACTAGTTTCAGCTCTGCTCACTATTTTAACTAACTTTCTCAGGTGTCAGTAATGAATGAGTCTGTATGCATGCTAGACACTTACTGTACAAACAAATGCATGCAGAGCACACATGTATACTGTGCACTGATACACTCACCGTTTCTCCAGGCAGGGGTCTGAGTTTGCCTTCAGCAGCTGAAGCTTTGGCCTCCTGCATGTCCCTCTCCAGCCCCCGTACCATTGTGAGAGCATTATCAATCTCCAGAGGTCCACACGCCTCCTGAGCCTAACAGAGAGAGACAGAGAGACAACGCTTTAAAATTCACTACATATGTCCACATGAAAAAAACAAATATATCCCTATCTATAGTACTATAGTAATCGTACTTTAAATTATAAAATTATATAATTATAAATTAAAAATAATTATAAAACACAAGTGTTTATAATAATAACAATAATAATAATATAATTTTACAGGACTACAGTAAAATTACAATACACAACTTAATTTCTGTATTTTTAAACACTCAACCGTAAGGCTTTTATTTTGGTGGAAAACAAAAAACTTCATTACAAAACTTCTCCCCAACCTACATGATCTACTCTAAATCTCTGCTATGGTACCTTCTGGGCAGCGGTGCGCAGCTCAGCGAGAGCGCTGGCCAGGTTCTTGGAGCACTGACTGAGCTGCATGGCAGACGCCTGGTCGCTGATGGTAGGAACAGTGGCTTTTGCTGCGGTCACCATTTTCGCTCCGGGCTGATGAAGAGAGCAGATATTGTGAGCTCAGAAGATGCAGATTCGCACTTTATAACAGGAAGTGAAGGTCAGAAGACTGAAAGGACCTGCAGGAAGTTCTGACTGGCTCCGATCAGGGCGAGCTGGGCGCTTGGGCTGTCGGGCTGAGCTTGACTCCCTCTCACACCCTGAACCAGCTGAGGGATCTGATCCGCCGCCACCTGCAAACAAATTAGCGCGCCGATCAGGTTCACGTTCAGCTATTCCTTTAGGTTGTTAGCCAAAGGCTTATGTGCTTATCTAGGTCTCGCTTACTATACAGTCAAAACCAAACTTTTTCAAACACCAGATATAATTTTGAAAATCTTTTTACTAGTGTGTGCAGGACACTATAGATCATTTAAAAATTGCTAAATAAAAGTAAACTGTGACATATTATACCCCCAGATTCTTTATACAGTAGACTACCAGTAAAACATACAAATTTTGCATCCAAATTTTTGACCTGACCATGTTTTTTTATATTACTAATAAGACCGTTTACACCACAGACAGAACAAAATTAGGCATGGCTTGGAACTTAGTTGACCTAAATTGATCCAATCTAATTTTGTACTTGTTCTGATTTTGTACTATCAGAATTATCTAACATTAATAAAGATACATTTGTTCTGACACAGTTTAACTCTTAGTTCTTTTTTCTATAGGGAATTAACTGTGATATAATGTGAGAAACATTGAACACATATTGGTAAGGTCAATCATAACCAAACTGCAAGCAACGAAACTAACTGTTAAGCACAGAATTTTGCTTTATGTTTCACGCCTGTTCACATCAGCCATTCACAAACACAGAGCCTATGTGAACTAGTTTTAACCCGAGAGGAACAGGAAGTGGGTGTTGAGAGACACACACCTTGCAGCTCTGCACGAGTTGCTGCTGGGCCGCAGGGTTCTTGTTGGAGGAGGCGGCATTCTGCGCGGCAGCAATCGTCTGAGTGGCAGCTGCGGCCGCCTGTTTGGCTGCATTCTGATCAACAGATGTGACACAAACATTTATTACAAAACAACTTAAACAGCTGCATACACTACTAAACTATTTGGTAGCTTCCAGCTGGCTGCTAGGGTTACTTGGGTCTTCTGGCAATTTATCGGAGTAGTTTGGCTCTGGCAGGACGCTGATAGGACAGGCAGTCAATTAGATAGAGACAGACGGACAGATATCACAAATAATTAAGGTGTACATGCTGTTTATTTCACTACAGGCTATAAGCAACAGTATAAAACAAAGAAACAGGTCTGTGGAGTTTGCGAAACGTTCTTTCTCACAAGTTGCAACAAGTGTACTTGTGAAACTGTGCCACCGAGCTATACATACTGCAGTCTTTTAAATACACGCTAAATCTTTTTTTTACTGTAGCCTTTAGCAAAATTTAACTCCATGAACTATAAACTGTCATATGACTTTACCCAAATAGGGCAGCAAAGAGATGTTATAATTGGCAAAACTTCTAGAATTCATTTCAGTGCAGGCTGCCACCCGACTTGTTTTCACAAGAGAGAATGTGACCTCACACACACATACACACACACACACACACACACACACACAAAAAGTCATCATATCTTCAAGTTCTAAGAGGTTTGGAATTTCGTGCGCATCAGTCCTCACCTCCAGCTTGTTGACCAGTCTCTTTTTAATGGCATTCTGTGCCGCAGCGTTGGTGGCCATACGCAGACCCTCCGCAGCTTCACGCAGCTTTTGCTGCTGCTCCTCGCTGTCAGGGTTAGCAGCCGCACCCTGCCGGCACACACAACACACTTAGCTCCGAACACAGCATTCCAGTCTAAAAGCAGCACTACGGCACGTCTTCTGTCCCACCTTCGCAGCTTCCACCATCTTGGCCGTGGCATCAGCCAGGAGTTTGGCAGCAGACAGGAGTTTGCGGGAGTTCTCCAGGTCGGACTCGCCCTCTGCGTCGGCTTTGATGGCATTGACTAAATCTGAGGTGGCCTGAGCAAGGATCCGAGCCTGTCGCACCATCTCCCCTGAACACAGAGAGGAATGCGCCACTGCGTGAGCTCCATTCATACTCATATCAACAAGTCTCTGCACATCAGTTCAAACTAAATGAAACAGATTGTCTTTTATTTTTTATTTAATGCCATGTCAGGCTATTTTCATGACAAAAACAACTCATAAAATACAATACACTGACACTTCAAATATATAAAGGAAAGGCTAAAACATGGTCCTAATACCTGCATCTCCCATGGAGCTGAAGATGTTATCCGTAACATCCAGGATGCGATCAGTGGCCTCTCCGTGCCGTCCGATTGGCTGTCCTCCACTGGCGTACTGTCTGATATGCTGCAGCAGCTCGTTGAGAGCCTGAGTGACACCTGTGGCAGCCACGCCCACCTGTTTGAGCAGCTGCTCGTCATTGGTCGCCCCCTGGGATGCCTCCACACAGCCCTCCACAGACTTAGCCACCAGCTTCCCGGCCTCGATGAGCTGCTCCTGACACACAGGCGAACTGATGGTGGGAGCCACCACCTGAAACACACATAAAACACACACGTGAGCATCAGCTGAGGTCAGCGAGGAGTCTGTGAATAAGTCAGGTGTGAACGCTCACTCGTGTGCAGGCCACAAGCTGTGACGTGGACAGGGCGCACTGGGTGGCAGCAGCAATCACTCGGTTCTGTTGAGCTGAATCCTCTGTTTTCTGAGCCACATTCTTGGCCTTTAACACCAGAGCCGCTGCTGCATTGGCCACAGCCTTTGCCAACTGCATCAACATGTCCTGAACACACACACGCAAATAAAATACATTTTGACATTTTATCAAACAGATATAGTAGCATAAATAATTTTTGCATTTTTTTTTTCAATTATGAATTTCAATTATTAAAAAAAAAAGTTTAATTGGAAAATTTCTTAATTTTTCTAAATAGCATGTTCCCTTCTGATGGCAGCTTACATTTAAGGAGCAGAGTTGAAAGGCCCTGTTATGGGGTTAAGATCATAGTTTTTTCTGCTATGCAGTTGTTCAAAACGGTAATAATTTTATTATGCTACTTGTTGTGAAAAAGCACAATTTTATATGAATTGTAAAATGTATAATGTACAATGATTTCCAAAACAGTCTAATGTCACATGAATGTTCGGTCTATGTTAAAACATGGAAGAAAATCACATGCATCTCACAATTGAGAGCCCACAGTTTTTCACATTATGAGTTTGCAAAGCCCACTTTCTAAGATCCAGGACAAAATCATATCCCTAGCCAACAGGAGGGAAAATTCTTGCTATGCATGTTAATTTGAATTAATTTCTGAATAAAAAAATTTGAAAACGAGTCCCAGATGAGTCACTAGGGAAAAACAGCAATGACAGAAATAGATCTACAAACCCACACTATATTCACATGCTCTAGATCATTTACATGCAGGATAAGTGTAATTCTCAAAATATTGTTACAGACATGTGCCTTGAGTTTGTAATGAAAATGATTTAAAAAAATTAATTAATTAATTAATTGAAGAGATCGTTATAGTGAACTGATTTGAGTCTAAAGTCAAGTCACTTTTATTTATATAGCGCTTTTAACAATACAGACTGTAGCAAAGCACTGAACATTCTCAAATAGGAGAACAGAGTGATGGTAATGTATAATGACGAGAATTAAACTATTTATTAATCAAATGCAGAGACGGTCTCTGTAGTCAAGATGGCGATAGTCACTAGAAATCTTATTTACAGAGAAACTTTGAGCTGTCAGATACAGCACTATAAACGAACAGGAATAAAGAACAAGCAGTGTTGTACATAAACAGAGGGCAGGGCAGCACTAGAAATGTCCGTTACACTTCACGTTACCAAATGTGTTAAACTTGTTCTGATAAGCATTCTATCCAAATAAGGGCATTCAAACAGCCACACGACTACAGCACAAAACTTCCCCTTCAGTTCGGCTGTGTAAAGACTGATAAGACATTTCCAACAAAGCATTTCTTTAGAAAAATATTCACAATAGAGCTGCTAAAAAACTTGAGGATACTCAGAACCATTTCAAAACACACATTTGGAATACGATACATCATGGCTATCCTACAAAATAATGTCCTTTTAACATAATCATAGGCTAATGTAATTCTAAACACTGACAAAATCCGCTTATAGAAGATGCATATAAAATTAAAAAAGTTTCTTTCTTTCTAGAAATACAGACCCAGAAAAAACTATGCTTCTAATTCACCCGAGTAAATATGCATCTCATCAGTGTGAATTAAACCTGGCTTATTGTAATACAGACTACTGCAGCACACACCCCTGTGCTCCAGACAGGTTTATAACATCACTGACGAGACAAGAAGACAACACCAGTTTCATAGACCAACATAAATGACACACCCAAATTACACATCATAACTATTGCAGCATGGGTTAGGTTAAAATTGATATTGTGATATAGCTTAGTGCCATTAACAAAGTGGTTTATTAAACCTATGTGAACACACAAATTCTTCTCGAATCACTGTAAATGGATGGTTCCGATAAATCTCAATTAAACTGCGGTTGGGTTATTTCGATTAGGTTAAAAAATAACTAAGCTAACACAATAAAAACAGAGCTATCAGAGCTATAAAAATATAGCTAGCACTCCATTATCTATTAATAAGCTATAATTCCTGTACTTTTTCATGTCGCAATATATAGCATCGTAATGTCAGTTATATAATGTGTGCAGCCCTAATAATTTCAACAATTACTACAAATTATCGCTGTTTCACTGTAGTAACAGTAACTGTATTCAATACTCATAGTTACAGGTCTGTATACACAAAAAAAATCTGAATTTTGAGAAACCTATGAAATTATCATGCAGAGAAAACGTGTGGATAATGAAATGATTGATATCCAGTAGATACGGATGAGAATATAGAGACCCGTCACCACACCGTGATCTTACATACTATAATTATGACAGGACGGCACAACTGACAGGCTCAGTGTGGCTATTCGATATCCGTTACGATCCAGAACAAACTGTGATCATTGAATGACTGATTTAATAATGATCACCGTTTCATTAGTATGATTGGCTGGTGAATATGAATTGCTCTTTCTATGTGTTGTTACCAGCATTTGACTATAGCGTGTCCATCTGGAGTGTGTGAACGCTGCTGTACCTACAGACTGATGAGAACACAGGTTAATGCGTTACATTCAAAGCGTCAGTGTGTGTGAGTGTGTGTGTGTCAGACCTGGAAGTGCTGATCGGCATCAGACTCTCCGATCTGCTGCAGGAGTTCACCGCTGGCTTGACCAACATTACCCGCTGCTTGCAGGAGGTTCTGTCGTGGCTGTAGACAAATAAAAAGAGCAGAGTCAAAATTGTAGCAATATTTGCCCGTAACATCTAGATTTACAGTGTTACTAGCATTTTTTAAAGGACACGCAGCCTAACAATAGAGTTTAAACCTTTAGCTACATTACTGTCCAAACGATTGGGTTCTGTAAGATTTTATTGGAAGCCATTTATTTATTCTGCAAGGATTTATTAAAGTGATCAAAAGAGAGTATGACATTATTTCTATTTTAAAAAACCTCCAAAAAAGGGTGATGTAGTATATTTTTTTTTTTTAGTTTTAATTTTTACAGTTTTTTGGGATTTACAGGGATCCTTATTTCTTGGCTGGGATCATGCAGAGTCCTTTCCTGAACTGCATTTTTAACCTTCAATACAGGAATGTTTTCCTCTGAAGAAAGAATTACGTGAGTATCTTGGATGACATGGGGGTGAGTAAATTATCAGGACATTTTTATTCTGGAAGTGGAGTGTTCCTTTAAATGCAACCACTAAATGCCTTACAATTCTACTACATGAACCACATCGACTATTTGCCACATTCTCAATCCCATGTTTGGTAATACCTCAGTATTGGAGGGCTGAGCGGTCTTGAGCATATCAGACACAGCACACGCCAGGTTCTTCGCAGCACCCAGAAGCTGTTGGCCATTGCCTCCTTCGTCCTCCATCAGTGCCGCCAGCAGTTTGACACCTTTAGACATCTCGGTCAGGTTGGAGGAGATGGTGGTGACTGCACAGCCCACAGCGGTGTAATCCGTCTCCGCTGGGTCACCTGACAAGACATGTTAATTGAGAAACTTATACCACATGACCAAGCGATAAGGGTAGGATGACTTTTCATATATCTGGCATCCCACAAGCTGACGTCTAGAATGTTTTTAGTTTTAAAAAAAGTGTTTTAAAAAAAAAGAAAATAATAATAATAATAATAATAACAACATGAGGACTAGTCTTGCCTGCAGTCAGATTGACCATGGAGGCAGTTCCCGCAGTTATGGCATCCACCTGAGAATGAATCTCATGTTTGGACTCGTCCATTTTGTTCTTCCTCCATGCTTGAGAGGCCTAAACATTGGAGAGAGAGGATGTTCAATACTATACTGAGCACATAATATACATTCCTCACTACAGCAGATTACACCACATGTCCGAAATGTTCCTTTCCACACATTATGAGGAGTATATAGTCTTCTACTGTACATTGGATTGGCTAAATCTTGTCCACGTTTTTTATTTTGGCCAGTCCCACTCCATTTAATCAGAATCGCATTTAAATATAATTTTTGAACCCTATCAAAGTCTCTTAAGCTGAAATGTCAATATCCTGTATTTCAGTAACACGATACATATTCCCTATTAACTAATATTCACTATTACTAAGGGTTTTCCCTCAATAAACTCCTAAATTGCTACATTTTAATACCAAGTAAGGCAGTTGTTATAGTTGTTACATTAGGTATTGGGAAGGTTTAAGAGATCTAAAATACGGTCATGCAGAATAAGACATTAATATGTATTTTATATATATAAATAAACAGTAACATGCATGCTAATAAGCAACTGCTTAATAGTGTGCCTGATCTAAAGTGTTACTGCTGTGTCAAGCAGCACAGGTAAATAACAATATATACTAAAGATTTTTTTCAAAATAGCAGTATCTCAGCCAATTATCTTCCTATCCTAACAAAACATACATCAATCCAAATCGTATTTATTATTACGTACAAATCTTAATTTCTAAAAATTGACCCTTATTACGGGTTTCGTGGTCCAGGGTGACATAGACAATAGACCAATGTTACAGGAAAACCAAATGCATTAAAAAAACAACAACAAAAACAAAATAAAATACTGCATACCTGAAAAGTGACTGAGGCAATTAAAGGAAATATTTATATATTTATGCACTCACTGCATCAGTGCCCAGTGGAGGCAGGGCATCGAACTCATCGAGAGAGGCCTGAACTGCTTGTACTGCCTGCATACTGGAGTTAATGGTGCCGGTCAAAGCCTGCTGAGCTGAGGTCTGCAAGATACAGAGAACACAGCTCAATGTACAGCCCAAACAAACAGCGCTGACAGCTAGATTGATCACAATTCCATAGATGTGTCTCATATTTATATCAAGAGCAGAGCCCATCTCTTCAGAACACATTCAGTTGTCATTCCTGCAGTTTCAGAGGTATGTTTGTGTGTGTGTGTATACAATATCTGACCAGAGGGGGCATGTGTCCTCTGTGCATCTGCCCGCTGGTGATGTGCTGTTTGGCCTGTGGCATGGAGCCCATCTGGAAGCTCTCTGGACCTCCAGCACCAGAGCGGATGATGGCCGGCAGAGCAACAGAGCCTGTCTCCACCTTCCCAACCTTATTAAACTGCTGCTGGAGAACTGTTGACCTGGAGCACAACACGTCGCAGGTTCCCATTAGATCTAATACCGTAACTCAGACTTACAACAGAAAACGATGTGTGACATATGTAAGCGCATGGAGTGACGCCATACTACTCACTTTTTGGGAGATACAGAGTCTTCCAGCATTGTTGATTCCTCATCGCCTTCTAGGCCGAAGTGATCTTTGCTCTTTTTCTGCAGATAATAAAAAGAGGTTTTCAGACACAAAGACACTAGAGAGCAGAAACTGAATGAAGCACTTTGTTGCCAGAGCAGACTGTGTCTTTCTCTAGGCTGGTTAAACATGAAGGTTTGTTGAGGAATTCCTCACACCGCAGAGAACCAGCAGCAGCAATTTCACAAAGACCCATTACACAACCATTAAAGCTTAAGACAGACATTAAGGAAAAAATCTGCCTAATAAATGAACTCCATCAATCCTTCAACAAAGTTGCAAATCTGACTCTCTCTAGGTCACAGGGTTATTGTGAAACTAGAAGTAAGATGGTTGGAAAGTGTGCTCATGTCTGCGAGTGCTCTCCCTTGAAAAATCCCCGCGTTTTCAAAAGAGCCATTGAATACCTGCAGTCGCAGATTATGTGTGATCAGCAGAAAACTTGCACAGCCAAACCCTTGTAATGCCATAAAGTCTGATCCACAATATATATAGATTCTCTATATAAATTAATAATTCCTAAACCTTGATTGCCTATATGATCGCATTTATCAATATTACACAGCTCTAATAGCTCTAATCTGCTAAAGATGCTATAAATTCTATAACGTCATGAATAATGTATCGTGAAAAGCAATATACAAATTGACTTAAATCAACCCCTAAAGGTAATGAAGGTGTCGTCAGAGATTTCCTAAGCAGTTTGTTGCACAACTAAAATGGTTAATTGCACAAAAATAGTCGTGAAAAAAATTAAAATAACGGTCGTATAAAAACACAAGCAATTTAGGAAAATGTGTACACTTCCAGCATACAGAAAATGAACAATCAAAGAACTGTCTGAACATATTTCATAGATTTATGATCAAATCCAGTGTATATTTTTCCCCCTGTAAAATCACTCTTTGTATTAATGTGGTAACTTTTGCAAAAACATACATGCCGTTATTCCTAAAACCTGCCTAATGACAGCCGTTTCCAGTTTTATGTGTAAATATATTATCAGTAAACCTGAGGGTGAAGCTAGTCTTGTGTGCTCAAAAATATGCAAAATTAAAATGATTTTTAATCATTTAATTTCACATGATTTATTATATTTAAACAATGAGGTTGGTTATGGAATGTTACCTTTTTGAGAATGATGTCGATGTAACCAGCGATGAGTTGCGCAATCTGCTCTCCTTCAGTGGTCTGAACAGAGTAGTAACCATCCTGATAGTCTCCAAAGTCCTGAAGAAGAAGGATTAAACATGTGACATGACTCTTAATAAGGCAACAAAAGTAACAACTGTGAAAACAATACAGCACACTATAAAACAATAAATAGTAAGACAACAGTTTGGATGATAAATTAGCTCGGTGCTGTCACTGTTATTGAACAGTGAATTGTGTATTCATACATTAGACTATATAAAATGAGCAAATACTGATTAGGTTTAGAATTTTTATTTATTTTTTTAAAACATTTCATGGTGAAATTACCAAGCAGACAAGGAATAGGTCCACCCTAATTCACAAGTGTAAGAAATCTGCGCAGCAAGAAAAAATACTAAATATATTGAGTGTGTAGTAACAGAGAGCTGGAGGACGGAAATAATTAATCTAACTGAATCAATAAGTCTGCAGCCAGCGTCTAAATGTTGAACTACTGCTGCGCTTTGTGATGCATAAACAATGTCTCTTCCTAGATCCAGTGTTCAGCATTGATTACTGCTTCAGCTTTGTCTGTTATAACAGGTCTGTCGCAGCTTTAACATTCCTGCATGTGTCTGAAAACATTATTGGGCATCATTAGTTTGACAAGCTGGGATTTGTGAGAAAACTGAAGTAGATTTGTGAGATGATGAAAATACTGAATTAAATCATACAAATGTAAATAAAAAATTAAATAAATACATTTGTAATAAAAATACATCATTAAATAAAAACAGTTCACCTGTATATCTTGCTCCCGTTAACCCAGAGAACCATAAACATGTAATGGGTTGTTAGATTATTGAAATAATAATTGTAAATATTAAAAGATATTTAAAAGTAAACATTTCAGTTCAAACATGCTCAGATGACAAAAGTTTGGGAAACTATTTTTAGAGGATGATCTGTTCTTTTACAAAAAACAAAACAAATAACTGTTAGAAACAGTCGGTCTAACCTACGTCAGACTTCTGGATTTTGTATAATTTGGCCCTTGATGTCACAGCTAAAAACAAGAATGTGAACCAAACTTCCCGTGAACACTAATCTGGATCATAAGTTAAAAATTAAGCAACAAAGTCATCGTAATGGTAATAAACTCACTGCCAAAGTAACATCACAAAACTATTAGAAGACAGCACGCTCTGCACAACGGCTTGAAAAACAAACACATGTACTGGGGTGAAGCTGTTTACACACCCTCTTGTCATTCCAAAGATCTTAAGATCAAATTTTTGTGTGTGTTTAACATTTCTGTTGAGTAGATTTTCAAAGGATGGACACAAATGACAGACTTTTATAAAATAATTTTCATTTTAGGATAAACCCTTTAAATATTTGGTGATTAACCTAAACAATCCTTATTTTCCTCCAAACGGACCAAATCAAACTGAAACAGTAACCACAGAGCTGTGAATCAAAAGTGAGTTATTATCAGTGTGTGTGTTTAGAGGAGTGTGTTGGTACCAAGGTGAAGCTCTTGGGAGAAGCTGCCCAGCGTTTGATGTTGGTCAGACTCCATTCCTGGATCACCTCTTTGGTCTTCTCATCCACTCTCATTACACTCTCTTTAGTGATGCCCAACAAACGTGGAACAAGCTTATTCTTTCCTTTCATTTTTTCCTGTAAAGAGAATAAACATTACCATTAACACAAGCAAAGCAAGACCCCTTTATTAATATTAGAGCTCAGGTAAGGCATGAGATCTTTACCTTGACTAAGAAGAAGGACACTCCATAGGTTTTTAAAGATCTGGCCAGTTTGACGTAACTGACTTTGGCCTCAATCTCTGTCATGTTTTGGCAGTTTTTGTGTGCCTTAAAGAGACAAGATATAATAATATTAAAATTCATATAGCGCATATTCATTCTGATAAATGCACTCTTTTCTAAATCTGTTCTTTAATTGTTTTCCCCTTTTTATTTATTATACAATAATATATATATATATGTGTGTGTTAGGCTAACTGAGACTTGCACTTGCATATCATTTGTTGATTTTAATTGCTTCCATTGTCCTCATTAATAAGTCGCTTTGGATAAAAGCATCTGCTAAATGACTCAAATGACTTAACTGAAAAACATTAAGTTACAAATAACCTGCATAACCTTACCTGGAAGATCTTTTTCTCGCCCTTGTTCTTGATGTACTCTTTTGGCAAAAATTCTTTCAAACTGGAGGAGACAGAAAAGAAGCAAGAATTAAGAGTTTTATTTTTATTAATATTTTGAGAACGAAAGCAATCTAGACTGGTTAACAAAGCAGTGATCTGTTGTATTAAATAGTGTTGTCAAACGATTAATCACTTCTAAAAAATTATTATTTTTTTTTTACATAGTATATCTGTGTATATATAAATGTACACACACAGTATTTATTTTGAAAATATTTACATGTGTATGCATTTATATATATTTACATTAATTTACATTCTTATATTTTATATTATATATAAATATATTTAAATCAAGACTGTGATTTTGATCCAGTACAGTGATGGCTGATTAACAACAGGGTTATACGTTTTCTGTTCTTCTTCTATGTAAATTAACCAAAAACCCAACATGTGAAATATCATGCACACATAACGGATGGTTATTATTCATAGAAACAGTAATCTCATCAAATTAAAATTAAAAAAAGACAAGACATAACAGTTGCCATTGCTAAACTATAAATACTACGGTTTATGAAAATAGAATCAGAAAAAGAAAAAAAAGAAAATAAAAGGAAGGGATTTTAAGCAAATAAATCAATATTTGACTTAATTGTTTGCATTTCTGTTTTCATGCAGGTTGAGAAATGCATAATCTGTTGGTTTTGAAGGGTCTGATGGCAAAACTTATACTGTGGTTAAATATTTTAATACCTTAGCAATGTAAATAAAATGTTTCTATGGAATAAAAGCTGTACTTTCACAGATACATGTAAAAATACATAGGAATGTGTTGAGCTCACTCAAGAAATCCTGGTTTGTGTTTCGACTCATTGTGGTCTCCAAACTGGATCTGGCACTGGTATCCAGCAAACTCACAGGCCTTATCAAAGGAGACCGGGTGGGAGCCGTTCAGGATGTCATCACGAGCCTGGGATACAAAATACGGTACATAAATACAATTGAATTTTGAACAAAATTAACAACAACCTGATAAGAATAAGCAGATAACTAATGTCACATTTCTAGCAAGAAAGAGAAACTCAAAGAGAAACAAGCTCTTTAATTTTCTTCTAATGTTGTGCAGAGATATCATTTAGTTTACAAATGAGATTGATGTGAAGGTGATGTTCTGAGGTGTTTACCTGCACATAGAGCAAGTTGAGCTGTACTGGGTCCCTGGAATCTACATTCTGGTCCGAGTAGAAGAACTTTCTTCTGAGAAGAAGCATCTCAGACTCCTCTACACCCTGCTCTCGAAGCGTCCGCCCATGATCCAACCAATTCACTGTTCAAATACAGCTCTGACATCAGTAAATTCAACTAGATTCAAAAATATCATCCACACGTAAAAGCATGGAAACACATGACGTCTTATCCTTTGAACTGCATTTTCATATCCACAAATGTATTTAATGGATTAGCCAAAGCGCAAAGAAAGATCTTGTGACTATGCATTTTGTCTCTATGAAATTTCCTCAAGTGCACAGGTTGAGGATACACTGGTTGAAGTCCTGCTAAAATGGCAAAAAACATGTTTATTTTACTCATGGTAAGCAGGAAGCGACATACACTCATCATCTGTGTGAAGTTTCTGTTTGAGTTTCTCCATTTTTTTGTCATCCCTCAGGAGGGTCTTGTCTCTTTTCAGTGTCCCTGTGGTCTCTTCCTTCTTTTCCTCTCCCACGTCACGCACCAGCGAGTACTCGTCATAATTTGTGATGCCTGAGAAACAAGAAGTGTTTTACTCTCTCACTGCATTCAAAGTGCTCGTCAAGGGTCAAAATAGTTCATAAAATCTCAAAATAAATATTCTTTTACCTTTATTTAAAAAGAAAAATAAAGGTATTGTCGCAGACCGAGTGCTACTGACTACACCGAAATGCAGTTTTAGTAATCGGATCACAAAATGTTGGAGACCCTGTTTCCACCTATATTTAGCACTAACCACTACTAACTGAATCACCAAAAAATATCTTTATACCAAGTGAAAACAGGGCCCATGTGATTAGATGACTATTCCCAATGGTACAGTGTAGAAAGAGGAAAAACAGCGGTCCTATCACTGAACCCTGTGGTATCCCAGTGCTGAGGGCAATCAGTGAGCTATCCCAACTGACTTGGTAAGACCTGTTCTCCATGTATAATATAAAATAAGAAACATCTGACCTAGAAATGACTAAAAAGCAGGCAAAATGGAGTTCTCGCTCCTCATATGGACACTAACTTACCTATTCTTGCACAGATGGTCATTAGCATGTCACTGACAATTTTTGAGTCATCCACCATGACCGTTTTAACAGTTCCATCCAACATGCGGATCTTCAGAGGTCTCTGTTTCTTTTTGTACTCCAGAGTGTCCTAAAAAAAGCAAGTTCTTATAAAAATCCTTCATAAAATCCCAGCAAATTATGTTCACTTGTGTTATTTGTTGTATTTTAAATAAGTTACAGGACAGTCGGTTTTTAAGCTCAGACTATCACATTTATATTATTTTAATATAAAACTGATTTTAAAAATAATGTTGGCATTTACTGTACATTTTTTATTTTATTTTGACAGATGCTACAAAGTAATTTACAATTACATTTGATCAGTCGGTACACTGGGAACACCTGGCTTTGCTAGAACCATGCTTTACCAGTTACAGATGCTTAAAAGTGTATGTATTGATTTCAAATATTTCAAACTAATTAAAAATGTTATTTTCCTAAAGACATTCCCAGTGAAAATATAGAAACAATGAGGATATATTCCACATCTTGATGTTTTATTTGAATTTCTATACTAGACTCACCCCATTTCTCAGCATGTAGTAATCCAGAGCTTTGCCTGCTTCCAGCCAAATACCTTTCTTTGGGTCCTCATCTGACAGGAAGAGGCCATAATCACTGGCTGCAAGAAGACAGAAGAGTTAATGCGCAGCCAGATTGCATTTTACAAACTGATAAGACTGTCAAAATAAGACGATGCACTGACTGAACATTTCCCATCATTTCCTGAATTTAAAAATACATGATGCTTATAATTCTGATAGAAGAAAATAATTCATGATACATTCCAAAAATTATGTAGCTATTAATGTTAATAATGTTGCTTATTCTTCAGGGCCCATTTACACAGAACACAGAAAAGCATGTGGCAAATCGATCTAATTAAAAAGAAAAATAATAATAACCCTGCCATGTTTAAAGATGTGTTTTTAATTCTTTTAATTAACCTCTTGCAATGTACACTAAATAAAGTGAATGTATTTCATAATTACAAATACATTTTTAGGTAAGCTCTGCTTTATATCTTAATTTTCCCTGTTTTCTATTATCTCTGCTTTATTTCTTAATAAGCATAGTTTATTATTATCCATCTATTTGAAAATGCAGGACTGTAAAGGCACTTTTAGTGTTTAAAATTAATTTAGGCTGCTGCAGAAAAAAAAATACTCTAAATATTTATTTGACTATTTTTAATGTCACCAAAATGTGTGTTTATTATTTGGTAATTATTAACATTATTATAACATACTAATTTAAAGAGACATTATGTGGTTTATGTCGTTATTTTGGAAGACTGCTAGCTTAAGTAATTATAAATGTTTTCTTATACGAGATCTTTTTATTTTCAAAGACGTGCGTGAAAGCCGTCCTTCTGTCAAATGCAGTAAAAAGGAACTGTGTCTGCAGTCTTCAGTGTCTGCAGTCAGATGAGATGTTGATAGGTTTACTGTAAGTGACATTGTTCTATCGTTATTTTTAGTAACTTTATTAAATAAAAAGTCTCTCATCTAAGAAAAGCAAACTATCCTGTCCTGCCAGATGTTATGCTGTGTTCGTTGCATGCAGCAAGTTTGTTTTGTTTGTATTTTCTAACTATATATATATATATATATACACTATATTACCAAAAGTTTTCGCTCACCCATTCAAATGATCAGAATCAGGTGTGCT
>JAUMHR010000059.1:718676-729922 GCA_032361145.1 Enteromius fasciolatus
TCAGTTCATAGAATGAGTAAAGGCAGGTGAGCGAATACTTTTGGTAATATAGTGTATATATATATATATATATATGCGCAAATGTCTTTAATATTATCACAAATTAGAAAAGGTTAAAATATGTTAGGTAAAAGTTTTAATCATTTGACAGCCCAAGTTTTTATGACTGTTTACTTGTCTTAATAAAGTTTGAACCAGAAGTAATGGGAAAAAAAGAACTGTATAATTTCCCAGTTGTCTAAAGTTTTAGTCATAACAACCTTATTTATTAGAAAACAAGGTTACAAACAATAAAAACAATTACGTTTTTTAATTTTGTGGTAGAGCCACTGTTCACAACTACTGTTGCCAGTTTCAAGCACTAGCGACACAGTTTGGTTTCCAAAAATGTTGATTTTATTCCTTTTGTGATTAGGTCAAGTTAGAAAACAGGCATTATTTTACTTAAAATCGGGCCCAGATTACTGCTCAGTTTATGCAAACACCTTGAGTATAATTTTAAGTGGTGATGCCAGGAAAGAATTGGAGCTTTTTCCTCTGAGGGATTAGATAGCGTCCTCCAAATGTAATGTGGCAACACTGACAGATGAGCTATTTAAGACCACTACACATTCCACATAAGCTGTTGAGTTTGGACGAAAGCAGTCTGTCAAACAGACGAATGACTCACAGGTTAAGACAAGTATGTAGAGCGGTACTGAGGACTATTACATAACAGCTGGGACCAAGCCGCACCCTGATACAGGCCTATTATAGCGTCAGCACAAACTAGATTTACGCTTGATTTCTGTGGTATGTTTTGGCTTCTCTGCTAGATTTTTCTCTCTCTCTATACTCTTTGGAAGGAAGAGAATTTGGGTGGAACAAATGCTAAAAGGGGAAACCAAAATCAGAGATATTATGCAGGGATTTTAACTTGATTAGATTCTGCCCATGACAACTATAGGCATTGTATTAAGATTTTATGAAATATGGGACACACTCAAGCCATTTTTAACCAAAATCTGTATGATCCAAACCGTGCGTTTTGTGATCCGTTGCACCACTATGATACAAGTTACTTATTGTGCTTTACATTTTAGAGTTGAGCTTTGAATATTTAAGCCATCAAATGCTTAATAACACTGCCATTCACTTGAGAACTTCCAACGCTCATGAATTTGGCACTTTTCAGATGACAGACTCACGCTGGCCGAGCTGTGCTTCTGGAACTCTCTCCCTGATGATGCGACAGGCGTCGTACACCATGGTGGAGGGCTCGAACTGCATGGTCTTCACCACATTCCCCACCCCGATCTTCAGCGACAGCGCCACCATGACTGACACTACGGGACTGTGCCACTGCTACACCTGCAAAACAAACACCACACAAACTCTTAACACTCTTTTCAGACTTACAGGATGACATTATTGATCATTTACCAACCCTGGGCCTGGAGGCACACCAAAACTGCACGTTTTGCAACACACCTGATTCAGGTCATCAGCTCAATACTCCAAGACCTAAAATTGGTGTAAAAGGGAACAGAGACATGCAAAATGTGCTGCCTCCAGGACCAGGTTTGGGAACCACTGATTTAGATTATCTAATGCTCACTTCTTCCTTTTTTTAAAAAAGGTTTAATACACTGCTATGTAAAATACATTGTGTTTTTCTGTCGTTGATGCAATTATGCGTGAGAGAAAGAAATAGAGAGGAAGAACTTCCCTTGTAGAGGGGGATTTCACTCTGGGATTTTACCAGAAACAAGGAACAAAGTAAGCCCTTTTTCACTTTTAGTTACAGATCTATTTTCAAATACTAGTCAAGTAAGGCAAAAGCGATAACTCCTGAAAGTCCACTAACACCACTTTCAAAATTAGTCTGCTCTGTTTGCAAGAAAACAAGTCTGAGCGAAACAAGATGCAATCACATAAATGAGAATCCAAATCAGAAAAAAACATCATAGAGAGAGAGAAAACGAGTCTTCTACATGAAGTCAATGTTACAGTAAGTAAAAGACAGAGCCTATTAAGAAATATTTAAAAAGCCAAACAGCTCACTCAGTAATGTTTCTCTTTTTCATATCCTTTCTTATACATCGGCAAAAAAATCCCAGCTTTGGGAAATTACCTCAGTGAATCAGAGGAATGCTGGCAAAGACTAAACAACAGTAATGTGGGATAGGAGATATACATTCTATGGAAAATGTGAACTATGATGAGATGAAGCTTAGCTGTCACTGGAAGAAGATAAAAATAATAGCATTTACATAAAAAATATGAATGTAAATGTAAGAAGAAACAGAAAAGACAAACCAGTACTCCTGCACATCCACATTACACAGAATCTATAATTTCGTGAGCAATCCCATACATTCTGATTGTAAAGGCTGCAGTACATTCTATTTTATTGATTAATTTCACATTCCTTGATATGAGCCCTTTAAACCTTTATCATTTGCTTATTTCCTGTAAGGTTTACCTACAGTATGAACACTGTCACAAATCTAGTGTGAATGGCAGTGTTGAGGTCAGCTGTGTTTATGAGTTGTGCAGAGAATGGACACACATTCCTGAGGAGGGTAAATGTGTGTGTGTGTGTGTGTGCGCGCTCACTGGGAGATCAGTACACAGTCTTCTCTCTGGGGAAGCATTCCTGCTGCCTTGATCCGAGACGTGTGTCTGTGTTTTAGGGGAGGAGTTGAGGAAGGACACTTCTCCAAATACTTCCAGCATTCCCTTCATAGTCCAGTGTAACCCTCCCACCAAACCAAAACAAGTGAAGGAAGAAAACAATGCAATTCTGATAGAATATACTAGCATAAAAACACTATAGGCATTTAAAACAAGGCCACTCAAATGGTCTGTGTTAGTTGATGTGCATAATTTCCACGCTACTTGAGTCACTAAAAGGAATTGCAAAACTAACACTTTTTGAAAAGTTTCTTGAACGCTCCTCTATATGCCATTCACAGGAAAACAACATTAGTCCTGTCCAAAACTCATTTTACTGAGGTTTTTTTAAATACAAATTTTGAATACTGAACAAGAATAAGAGCGGAAAGTGTGTCAAAGAAATAACACTTCTAGTGAAAAAAAACAAACAGTTTTCCTATGATTTAGTTATATTAAACAGTTTGTTACAGACTGTGAGAGGATGTGCTTATAGCAAGAAGCATTTACTTTTGGTCAGACATCTTAACCAGTGCCTCACACAAGAGATGTCGATCTAAAAATGTGCCACTCAAGTTTTAGACTGTTGCTTTTGTTTAAACCACATTCATTTTTTTTTTACAATGGCCCCTTAACTGTACATACAGACAAATTAAATAAAAAGACTAAAAAAAGGTATGATGTTCAATTGTCTTCAAATATATTGTCAAAGTGGTGGCTTTTACTTGCTTTATGCCTGTAGTGATACAATGACACTGATGAAAGCAACTGTGCCACCTACTACCAGAAAAGGTTTTTATCAGACAAAGAAAAGGGAAGTAGCCATTCATACAGTAAGTTTAGAAAAGTTGTCTTTCTGCATGCAAATATAGATATAGCAAAACAGTGTCCTTTAGATGGTCCTCGTCTTCTTGATGAGCTTGACTGATGTTTGACTGATTGCTGTAGGCCAGTGACAGGCTCATGTCCAATGATATTAAAACAAATTGCAAGGCTTTTTTCAACAAATGTGATTCGTATGATTAATTTACGTATCATGTAGGCATAATTATTTATCTAATTATAAAAAAGCATGGCCACACTTTAAGGTTAAATTATGTTATTTTCAAACCATTAAAAGATTACTGCAAGAAAAATCCTACAGAAAACTAATGCTGCGTTCTATTTATGATGTATTGACACAAGTTTCAAATAACTGTCGCTTTGTCACGTCCAGTGTAGACGGACATTAGCTGTTGCAGCGCGACAACGCATTCGATACAGTGTTAGTTAATCATTTAAGTCAATATTGCCTATATGAACATTTGGGTGCACCTCACTTTTGTGCTGGTGCACCTAAGAAAAAAAATGTTCTTATTCAACAATTAGTCTCTTCTGTGTCTCTCCACATCCCTGTAGCACCATTTTGAAGGTCTGCTGGATGCAAATTGCGTAGACTGCTCTACTGTATGTCAGCTGCAACACACGGATATGTCTTATGCTTCGATTAAATGAAAACAGTGTATCTGTGTGGATATCAATCGTATCCGTCTTTGACAGATTATTTGGTTTAACGTTTTTTGTGAGGTTACTTAATTTCAGGAACAACGTGCATGTCTGGAGAGAAGGAAACGAAACAGCTGAACATGGAAATCTATTAATGAAGAGCCCTCTGGGTCCGTTTGTGGTGACTGAGCAACAGACTTGCTATTTACGTTTGGTGTAAAGATGATTTTATTTGTCATTTACTGCAATTAGTAAACAGCAGATACGAGTAAAAAGGCGCTAAGACGCACTAAGTAATAGACAGGCTAATATAGTGTATTTAAATCCGCCAACACTAGAGGGAGAAAAAAAGCAAGTGGACATAAACCCTGGCCAAAATCAATGTGAGGTTGCGGTATAGTCTATTTTACGGCCTCAGAGAGAATCCTGTACTTAAGGCAGTGACCTTAACCCAACTGAAGAATGCAAGAGTCCCACACACCCAGCACCCGCTGAGCTAGAGTTACAGGCGTCTTCATCCGTTATACTGATGTCTCCGCATGTGTGGAAGTGCAACAACCTGCGCTGCGACAGATGTGTGAAACGCCAGCACACAACTATATGCTGTAAGAGTCAGAGCAGTAACAAGTGATGCAATGCTGTTTGGTAACCGAATTTTGACGCTCTCGCCGGAACGCATGGTTACAATATACCGGAACATTTATCAGCTTATACCACGACTTATCAAAGAAATGAGTTTACTGTCAATGAAGTCGTGCATGGCTTTTACGATTAAACATACATACATCATTTTTCAATACCATGGCTTGGATGAAAACTGAACGTTGAATAAACTGTTGTAATCATGTCCCCAAGTCTAATGTGCTCAATACAACAGGTGTGGTAACTTTTGTTTGATTGCGAAGTACAAGGTTTATAAATGCGCAGCCATGAAATTACAGTATGATAATAATATTTTACCTAATATTTTAATATATTAAAAATTTAATAAAAATAAATATAATGTAGTTTTTCTGTAGAATACTGAAATATTTGATAGCTACAGCCCTACTTTTTTCTATCAAAATAATGGTGTTGATTTTTTCAGCCTTTAAGCACTGCTGTGTTTTCCCGATGTGGTTGGTGGAACTAGAAAACAACAGTCTCATTGGCTGGTGCTCACCAATTATGGTACCCTTTGAATTCGCATTTTTGCCTTTACAACCTTTATTTTGCATAAAGCTTTCCTTCAAGTTATTCTTCATTCTGTCATCTCCATAGAAATAGCCTAAGCAGGTCATCACCTCACCTTAAATTAAAGTGAAGCAGAAGCACTTAGCACTCACTACACACATTTATCCTTTTATTAAAAAGTGAAAAGAGCTGCGCAGACAATGTGAGATGCACAGCAGGCATACAGTACATCCCAGTATAGTGCAACTAACAGCGCTGTGCTAAATGGCCCAAAACTATTCCTACTGCAGAGCCCTCTGGCAATCAGCATACCCATTTAAAGACAGTGATGCCATAAAACAGCAAGGATTATAAATATTAATCAGGTTATGCACATACAACATTTACAGTTAATAAACTGTTAATGAAATTCTGAACAAAGGAAGTATTTCTTAGTCTTGAATTTAGTCTTCTTCTGTTCTACTAAATTAATAAATAGTCTGTTGTGTTTGTCGGGAGGTCAGTAGTGAAGTATTTGCTCATGTCAAAACAGAAACGGCTGTGGAAAAGCGATAGATTGATGTGTGTGCGGAACATATTCCCGCTGTCACTCTCTCTGCTGCTGATAACAGCACGACGACCTCTCAGAATAACACTAAACGCATTCCAACGCTGTACTGCCACACATTTCACAATTACAGCTAATTTACCAGTCACTATTTACATGATCTAAAATAACTCAAGCCTGTGGTGGATTGAACAACTGTCCCGGATGTTTCCCCGCTTATGGATTAATGGATAAATAGGCCTACATGAGAAACATATAGCTATTTTACCTAAATAATAAATCAAGAAAACGAAAGAAAAAAAGTTAGCAACAGTGACCTAATTAATATCGAAGATGGCAACGTCTATAAAAGTCACTTTCTGAATCGAGGCGTGAGTTCTTTCATCAAATCTTCATTAACCGACAGCAGCTTTGGGCGGAGAGTGGAGCATTTGAATCGCGAACTGAACACAAAACTGACGAGAGCGGCTCCGGCGGAAAACCGACAAGATCTAATAAAACTTTTAGATGACATGCAGATCATTTCTCCATCACAAGTTACCCAAAACACACATAAAAACACGTAACATACGATAAATGCAGTTACAGAACGCTGGACAACAACTGGATTCTGCTGCTGTGTGAATTGTCAACACAATTTTACATAGACTATGAGAAGGTAAAATACTGAAATAAATAAATATATAAAGTGACCTTTTAAACCGTTTAACATTGTATTAATCGGTCAAAATTCATATCGGTCGTTTAACGGTTAAAATGAACATCCCTAACATACATATACCAAACCATATAAAGACACCAGAAACTAAGTGTGAAAACACCTTGCATGCACATGCACGATTTTTAAAGCTGCTGTGTCCATGTTACGAAGTGCCAATGCATTCGGTTGGTGCTGGGTGATAACTTCCCATTTCTCACAGAAAATTTACTAAGTATGCAGAAAAAACTAAACAAAAATCAAAACCCACACATTTCTGATCCAATGCTACAGACTCAAAACTACTGACTAGCTGTGTTGTTTACAACAACCAATCAGTGGAGATTGTGAGGGACATGACATTCAATCCTTCAAAGGTACGCAACTAATTTTGAACTATATATTGCACTTTATTCTCACAATTTCAAATAAAGAATGGCATAGTTGACCCAAAAATTTAAATTCTGTCAGCAATTACTCAACCTCTAATTAAGGTTTAATTTAAAAAAAATATCCTTATTTGTGTTTTAAACATTAACTAAAGTGTTTTGGGTTTGGAACAATCTCTTCCAGTCTGAGTGGGAAGCTCTTGTTCGGAGTAGGACCCAAAATTCATATGCTAAACTTGATCTGACTTGAAGTGACTGTTAAAGAAAGAGGGTCCCTTTCAAGCTGGGAAGGCATGTTAATCATGATGTTCAGTGTCGCCCTGAAGGTTTCATCAGCATTCACACAAACAGTCCCATGAGAGTATTAACTAGCCGTCAAGAAACCCAACATGAATGACAAACTCCTGAGGGGCCGAGATGAGTTCACACCTGTCTAAAGTGGCACGCCACCAGATAATCGCAAGATAATCGAGTGCTGACAGATCAAGCCACACTCACTCACTGGGCCAACTGCTTACTGGCTATTAATACTGACTCAAACCAATCATGAAGCTGCAGAAAGAGGAACAGTAGTGGGGTCATTAGTCACCAGCTCAAATCTGCAACCACTACAGCACAGCATGCTGGTACAATACAATCGATAACTTATAAAAAATCAGATTACAAGAGAAAAAGCAATAATACTCAAAGCTCCAGGAGTTCCACAATGCGAAACACTGACAGCAGCAGAATTCTTTTTTGCTCCGCCCTGACTATAAGGTGCTGAACTCTGCAAGCATCAGTCCGCTCCGCGCTCAACTAAAGTTTTTTTTTTTATAAAATATCTCCATGTCGCATGACACAATGAATCGATCAGAAATTCGTTGCCAACTCTTTTAGTAATCGATTTAATTGATTTGATGTTGCAGCCCTACTACACATACTCAAGCATCAAAAGAATCCTAAAGGTCTTCACTACAAACAGCAAAATTAAAGCTTGGCTTAATGACAGAATTACTATTACTTTACTTTTTTCATAGGAAAGAAAACAATAACAATAATCATTTTTCTGACAATATCTACACAATAAACCTTTGCTGTTGTTACAAAATTGAATTTGACTTGATTTTAAAACATTAAATAGATTGATAATAATAATAATAATAAGTATTAAATTACAGGGGTTAAAGTAAACAAAAATCCTGAGCCTGAACTTTTTTTTATAACAAAAATAAAGTAACAAGAGCTTAAAGTGCTTAAAAACTGCTAAACAATAGCAAGTGCTTGAAGTGCTTAAAGAACAAGTGCTCAAAGTGCTAAAGTACCTGCTAAACTGAAGTGAAATCAAGGCCATTATCACTTTTTTTCTTTTTTGCAAGGACCCACCCTTCTCTGCTTCTGATAGGCTTGTAACGTTAGTAAAAGCTGCGTTCCTCTCATATGATTGAAATAAATTGTCTCGAAAATATTAAACCACATGCGCAGGCTCTAAAATATTATAATATTTTCCCCCGCACGCCGGAGATCTGGCACGGTGCCGGAATACTTTAAGCCCTGAAATTATAACACAGAATCCAGAAACACAGATACTAAAAAAAAAAAATTAAACAGACCACACAGAATATCTGGGGGAAAATAAAACACACTTCATTGAGCACTACTAGTGTTCAATTTTTAATTTTCATTCATTAGATATCCTTACTAATTATTACAATTTCTGTAAATCATTAAATTGAACAGAAGAATTGAAATAAAAACAGAACTGACTGCTCATGGCCACTATTACCTTAATTAAGAACCACAGCACTTCTAGATGATGTTGACTTTAATACTGCAGACTGTATTTTATATTATATATAAGCTGCAAAAATATGAATTTATATACAAAATAAACATATCTCGATGAATACTGTAGACCTATGAGGAAATACACTGCAATGTTTTGTAAAATTGTTATTTAATACATTCACAGCTCTGACCATATCCATATCTGTCAATATTTGACTTCATTTTACTGTTCCTTAACATATCAGACTCAAATGATATATTATTGTTAGAAGTGCAAATCTACATTGTTTATTTTTAACATCCTGTTTCCCTCAAAAATAAGTCCCATTACAGAAGTAGTGAAGGTTTTTTCATGCTGACTTTATCAGCTGCAACTTCCCTTTCATTTAATATTTAACACAATTAGAGACTAGAATAATGCTGTAATGTTTCTGTGGTGAATACTCCTAACAGCTCATTTCCTAAGTGCACTCAACACTCATGACCGTCTGTCTGTGGACTCGTCTGAGTAACGCTAACGACAGACATCAGCAGAGTCATGTGTGCCTCAGACCAACAAACTCGGCCCACGCTCGACCCGACTATGGCATTTTCATTCAGTCTAAGCACATATCTCGATCAGGATCTGCTCTGGATCTCAGCTTGTGGCGTCTCTCGGTGTGGAACGCAGTGCAGTAGTAGCAGCTCCCGCTCTAGCCCAGCAAGCAGCGATGTCATTTCCTGTTTGAAAGGCTCTTCACTGCCATAAAAGGGAATTTCAGCTATCTGCAGCCGTAGAGGAGCACGTGCTCACACACATCCTGTGCAATTACAGCTGAGCTCAGGAAGGGAGGGACTCTTTAGCTCATGGAAAAGCAGGGAATGAGTCAAATTCAGATACTTACGTACAGAAAACAAATGTATGGATTTATCAAGCTTGGTCGAAGTGAATAACTTTCAGCTGTCTATAAATATTTTTGCACTCACATCTTTGTAACTAGGAGTTCGCAGGATAAAGGCCTTTAGAGATATTTAAACTTGAGATATTTGTTCTTATTATGTTCCTTCCTATAGCTGGACCCTCCCTGTTTAGACAGGCCCAGATGAGGAAGTTGCTGACCCTAAGCTGCAATTACAACTTCACTTCCCCTACTGAGCCGAAAAGCCAGCAACAGTTTACATAAACACTCATATCTGATATTAAGAGCCATAACCAATCTTCTAATCAACATCTTGTTCTGCTGTTCATTTTAATTACACAAACTCACAAGTTGTCAGTAATGCAGCACACACTGATCGCATAAAATCTTATTTTAAAAGGTTATAAAAGGGTGGCAACTGGAAAAATTAATTGTGATTTTTTTGGGGATAAAAAATTTGTGATTGCAAACGTCACTACACAATAAGAAAATAATAATAATATTTATGAAATTATTATTAAATGCTCAATCCATTTTTTATTTTTTACAATAGTAATTTTGACTATCATTACTATTATTACTATATGCTTCATCCATGTATTATTTTACAGTAATATTTCTTATTTTGTGCACTTTTTAATTAATACAATGACAAAACAAAAACATTATTATTATTTCTACTTTAATATAAAAAATGATACAAAACAAACAAACAATTGATTTATGTAAACATTACAAAAAACCCCACCACAAAACATTTCATTTAATTACACAAGATTTTGGTTATTCAAAATTACACCATTACAACGGACCTTTTACAAATTTAAAATGGAAAATACAGAATTTGGTACAAATGAAATGTAATTTGAAAAGAACATATTTAACACGGCCATGCATTTTAATTTTAAAATAATTTTTATTTTTTATTTATTTATTTATTTTTTAAAATTTTTAAATTGTTATGTTTTATAACTTTAATTAGACATGTTTTATGATTAATTTAAAAGTTATAAAAAACAACAAAAATAAATAAATAAATTATTGATTTTTAAAAAGTTATAGTAGAAAATAAATGTAGTTTGTTAAGCTTATTTCGGGAGGAGTGCGCGAAGGCAACTTTATTTGATCTCCGCCTCCCTAATCTTCCAATTATCTCATCTTCCTATCAGACGCCTAGCCCCGCCCTATAAAAAGCCAATTCTCCTCTATCTCAGTATCCTGCCTCCTCCCCAGCTCCTCCCATCTTTTCGCCAGGGGGAGCACTCAGGGTTAAGAACTGGCCGTCCGCCTCCTTCCACCCCCGAGTCTTTTGCGCTGTTCTCCCTAGGGCTCGGCAGCCCTCCTAACCCTGAGTATTCTCCTTGGGCAGCAAGACAAACAAGCTTCGCAATACTAAGTGCTCGTGAACTGGTATTAAAAGAGAGTTTACTGTCTGCTTCCAGTATCAGACTATTACAGTTTTTCTCGATTGCTAAAACACTATAACTAAGCGTTTAAACTAAAATTTCAAAACCATAATGCTATTTTTCTAAAAGCACACCCATTTTCCTGAACTATAAACACTATTCCCTGCTTTGACACGAGTCAAATTTGGTGAACTATTAGTGCAAAACTCTACACACAAATCCCTACAT